>JAUZSU010188972.1:0-12168 GCA_034780255.1 Parotocinclus maculicauda
GCTGAGTACCTATACATTGTGTTGTAGATCGTTTCGAAAAACTTGTTTGCAAATTTATTTTTCAATGAACAAAATTCGTAAGCAACAGTAGTTCGTGTTTGTACGTTTGCTATACGTGTAAATTGCACAATAAAGCTTTAATAGACATTTAATATGTTACATAGCACATTCCGTCTTGTAACATAGGGCATGTTCGTTTAATTGGACCAGCCGATTATTAGAACCAAAACCATCGCGTCCCGATGTGGTCAGATTAACCGGAATCGACTGTAATTCCTTGCCATTGTTACCCCAGGGTTTGCTCTGTTTGGGATTGGCCCTAGATATTAGAAGGTAACGCTTTGAGAAAATGCTCCGTTTTTTACCTTGAGGAAAATTTTTTTTTTTTCACAAAAACTGCAACTTTCTTTTTTGAAAAGGTTTGGTAATTAATTGGTTTTGGTACAGTAATTATTATATCAGTGGAAAGTCCCCACCAGGATAGTCATTAAATGTGTGTGTGTGTGTCTGTGCGTGTGCGTGCATGTGTGTGTGCAAAATTCTCCAAAATATTAACATTAAACTCTCCATCAAATGTCCTGTATCCAGCAGCCTAGATATGAGACTGCCAGTACTGCCTGACCTAAAAAGGTGAAATTAATCAATCCACACTTCTATATTTGGCTGTATTGGGAAAGCTTTGCTGTGTTAAAATATCTTCTATTAGGCAGATGAAAAATGTGTTGAAGAACAAAAAGTTTTGAGGGAGGTAGAGTGAGGAGTGATACAGATTCCTTTAAACTCATAGTGTAAAAGTGAGTATAACATGTCACAAACGAGTTTGTGCCTTTTTATATTTGAGGACTGCTGCTATATGGATAAGGATGGTGATTGTTTTTTTATATTTGGAATTTAAAGCAGTTACATAAAAAAACTTTTTAATCTAAAGTTTTCATGCACCAACATTTTGTACTGAACAGAAAAATAAACCTGCCCTTTTATCTGTTAACAAGGATACGGGGAGATGAATGCACTCAGCCTTTATTGCACACTTTTTGTCAAAATTGGACTGTGTTCTGCTGGAAAAGTGGATTATTTATGAATCTAGTTCTAAACATCACAAGGTGTGTGCCTCTCCTTTATGCATTTGAAGAAAAGTAGTCAGCTTAAAAATGATGGAGATATTAGAAGTGTTGGCATTTACAGATATGTCTCGCACATTTTTGTTGGCCACCAAATCAAGGTGTTTGTTTTTTAACAGGAGGCGCATTTATGAAGACAGTTGTCAGGTCAGTGTCTGGTCTAATGGAATTGGGCATTGGTGCCATTGCTGCAGGATACAAACTGCTCTATGACCAGTAATATCTCATGTTTAACATGTTTTATATTTGTTAATATGTCTGTTTGTGGGGTTTGCATGTTCTGCCTGTGTCTGCATGGGTTTTCTTGGTGTACTCCTGTTTCCTTCCACATTCCAAAGACATGCATTATGTTGACTGGTATCTCTAAATTGCCTAAGTGTGAGTGTTGAAAAAGTTTAATTTTAACCTTGCTCCTGACATTAATATATATTCACTGATGATGACAAAACATTAAGTCAATACACAAATAAATATCTGCTGTAAAGGCCTTTACACTAAAGTAAACTTGCTGCTCTTGTTGTATAAATCAAGATTTTCTCTTTCTATAACATAGTATGCACCAAACAAATTGTAATTACTATGCAGCAAAGCAACATTGAGAGTTGCTAGATTGGAGGTTGTAAACTACACTGCGGAATGTAACGTTGGGCTTAAAGTGATATTCAATGCAATCCTGAGAAACCAAGAGGAACAGAAGCAATTTATCCTTCAGGGTATGGCAGCACGGGGACACAAACGGTAGCACAGTTACCGCACAGCTCTTCTTTGCATATCCTAGCCACTCTACTACCAGTCTTACTAACATTCTCTACTAAGAATAAGGATAAGGATAAACTTTATTGATCCCTTTGGGAGCGTTCCCTCTGGGAAATTAAGGTTCCAGCATCAACGTTACAGTACACACAAGAGGAGAGAATTAAAAAATTTAATAATTTAATATATATATATATATATATATATCTTTGAAAGTCCGATAGCGCTATAAAAAAGTCTGAATTATTGCACCTATGTTTAAGTTGAAGAATGGACAACTGTTCCTTCCCATACTCCTCTGTCCTCCTGTTACCCCTCCTCCCCCCCTGAGAGAAGTTGTACAGTCTGATGGCATGAGAGACAAAGGAGTTTTTCAGTCTGTTGGTCCACACTACCACGCTACCTTATCTATTCTGGTTTCGTCCAACATTTCAGGTTAATTGGTCACTCTAAATTGCCCCAGTGTGAGTGTGTGACTAGTACGTGATGTGAAATTACATAATAACAAAATAAATTAATAAATGAAGCCTTCAGGGTGTGGAACACTGCATGGCTTTCGAAATGTCAAGAAAGCTACCGTAGTAAATAAAAAAATAAACCATAGGAGGTTCTTATAGGTTATATTTCATATATGGTAATTCATATACAGTAGGTTGTCACACACGTGACTTGTGGAGTGAATAAACAATTTAATTGCCTATATAGTGAAGACATTCTTCTGGCAATTGAGCCACTACTAAAAGATATAGTTGTCTTGGCAGCCATCGAAAACTGAATGTTAATGACTGACACACTGCAAGCCTGTCACGTTATATCTTTTCTACTTTATTTCCTCATTCACATCTTTTGACACCCTCAACATTGCATCTCTAGATGTGATATTTGCCGGATATGCGCTTCTGTAGACAGTAGCAACAGTACTGAATTTAACATGAACAAAATAATTAAAACAAAATAATAAAAATAATAGTACAAGAAATAATAGAGGATAAACGCTGAAGCTGGACTTTTTCCTATTTCCAGTACATCTTTTTAGGTTTGACATTAACAAGGCTTAATGATATTGGGGAGCAGAGCTAGTAGTACTGTTTATTACTGACTGGTTGAGACTGTTGTTTCCTATCATATTCATGGGACTGTGGAAGAAGAATGAATTAGACCTAATACTCACTTGCTGATAAGGACCTAAGGTCATATATAAAACTGTAGTGAGACAGATACTATAGTTACTGTTGCAATTAATACTGTGTCATGTGGTCCAAAACTGACACTGGAATGGGTAATGATGAACACAAATTGCATATGGTTTTACTGAAGCTTTACCAATATAATGGGCAGCACAGTAGCATGGATTACCCGACAGCAATTCAAAACCCCAAGTGGAACGGTTTGGGTCCTGTTTGTGTTGAGTTTGCATGTTTGCATGGGTTTACTTTGTGTACTCTAGTTTCCCCTTACAAAACATGCATTAGGTTAACTGAATGCTCTAAATTGGGCCAATCTGATCTTTGTGTATCTATATAAATTTGTGCCTATCATTAAAAGAGCTATTGATACTGATAATGGTGTTAAATAAACCAAATAAAACAGACAAAATCGCCAACGATACAGATGTGAGGCCAGAAAAATGATAGTCTTTCGATATCAAGTAACACCGCTGCAGGCAATGCACAAATACCAGCATTTGGTAGTAATTCGCTATTGAAATACAGGACAGCGAGAATCTGACAAATGTGCATAGTAACGGATAATATATAGTCAGTAACAGTATACAGACAAAGTACAATAATTTACCTGATAAAATTTAGTGCAAGCACAAGGTGTGTAAAACTGGTCTACTGGAAGCTCAATGGCAATATATTTTGTGATCTGTAGTCATTTTTTACATTAATTGCTTATTCAAACAGCCAGTGAGCCAAAGATGTTATAGTGCTGTTATGCACAGTAATGATTATGCCGATTATGTCTAGTTCAGTCTAGGTTAAAACTAGTTCTTATTTTTGAATGTATTATGGATAAGCAATTTTAGTTTTAAAGAGCATTGTGTAATATATCTTAACACGTCTGTATCTATAAATTGTTCTTGGATTAGTGTTAAAATGTGGGAGAAATAAATATTCATGGGAATTTGTATTTCCTTGCCTGTTCAGTGAATAGTAAACAATACAAGGAATCTGGAAGAATTTCAGTGTGTAAAAGGCAAGGGCACAAGCTTAAGCTGAACACCCATGATCTTTGATCCCTCAGACAATGCTACATCAACAACGATAGCTAATAGCTAATTCAATAGCTGACATAACCACATCGGCAAGGGACTACTTTCATCTACTACTTTCAAACCTTCATCATGCACGAAGTTACATGAACAAATGACACTTTATGCTTTACTGTGCAAAAGTAACGCCTCATGTTAACCATGTCCAGAAGCGGAAACATGGACGGTGTATTGTGACCAGATTAATCAGTTTACGAGATCTTTTTTTGGAGAAAATAGACGCTCTGTGTTCCAGACAGAAAAGAACATCGAGACCGTTATTTGTAACATGTCCACAAGCCAGGGTCTTAAGGAATGGGGTTGAGTCAGTGGCCTTGTCGAAGGTCATTTTCAGTTCTGCTATGGCAGCATTAATGCAGAAAAGGACATTGTGATATTAGAGCACATCTTAAGTTTAGTTTTTTCCTCATTACCATCCATAAATTGTCCCGTCACAACTTTTTTGTAATGTTTTGCTGGCAAGAATGGATGTTTATTAACAAATAAATTGTTTATCAGACAAAACATTAAATATCCTGGGTTCATACTGTCTGCAATTATATAAAAGTGAATATACATGTGAGGAGCACTGTGTTGTTTTTTTTTTTGCATTATCAATGTTCAAGGTACACACAAACAATTAGCAAAGCATGCATTAATGGGGTTAAATTTGGGTTCTTAAAATGTATCATTAACAAAATAAAAAGGTGGAGTTGTGTCGATATAATCAGACCATTGTGCAATTGTACTGGAAAATAAAGCATGTCCCACACTCTAGTAATTGAATGTGCCATGAAAGTTCTCATATTCATTTACCTTGTATTATGGGTCTATGCCATTATAATAAGGAATATAAGGAACCCTACGATTAATCATTGTTTTCTTCTAAAAGTAAGCTTTGCCCAAAGAAATATAATGCATTACTTGAAAAGTGGAAAATACGTGCACATTCACAAACCAAGATCTCACAAATCCTCTAAACAAGCCTTGAATTTAGAAAGTTGGAGGATTTTCCCCATCAAAGTCCACAGACCACCCACCAGAACACAGGGACAACAGCACTTAGATCCGGAAGCTTCCGTCTGGTCTATACAATTGTAAAGCCCTTGTTGTGCTGCACCCCCACCCCCCAAACACACACACACACACACACACACACACACACACACACACACACAGCACACAGCACACACACACACACAGACCACACACACAAACATGTTCATGCTCATGTTCATTAGTTTGTGTGATTTGTTGTATGTCCATATATGTCTGTGAGCATGCATACACTAACTCGTTTTTATTTAATTGCTTCCCTTTGACCAAAAATACATGAAAAGGACAATATCTTTTGCAAACTAGATTCATAGTGAAATTTAAACTATTTGTTGCTTGAAAGCAGTTTTTGAAATACAAAAGACAAAAGAGTACAAAAAAATGGAGGCTAATAACAAGTTATTTGCGTGTCCAGATTAGGCGTTTGAGCCCAGCAAAGCATCTTTTCCTTTCTCTTGCTTCCCTTTTCTCTCTTTTTCCATCACAAAAGCAGCAGACTGCCTTATCCTCTTCCTTCCTTTCAATAGCATTTTCTATGTGTGTGATTGATTGCTTCCAAAGCCTCTGTTTTTGCATTGTGTTTCTAAGAGAATGGCTCCATTGTAGAGTGATGATTCTTCTCTGTAATTTTTGCGTCAGCCGTAAGAAGCAGCAGCATAGTATTGGGAATCTGTAGGAGAAAACAAGGTGATCAGTGCACTAGGCAAATGAATGTCAAATGATTTTGACACATTTGCAAATGCAAACCAATAGCTAGTGAGCATATACAAGTAATAGTGTCATTTTTTTTTTAAAACAGATGTCTGATTTAAGCATTGATAGAGATCAACATAAAAGCATCTAGACCAGCACAGTGTAGTATGATTTGCTCTATTCTGCTAGGAACTGGATACATTTGAAATGTAAGTGTTAGAGGTAAAGTCGTTATGTTATAAATAAAATGTATAAGTTCTATAATAAAATAATTTTAGGAGCACATATTTACCACTTTAAAGCAATCTTGATAACTTTAGAGGCTAGGCCCAGGCATGGAGAGAACTTGCAAAACAAATCTGTAAGAATACAGATGATTTGGTTAGAATCAAAGATGCAGGAAAGGCGTTTGCAAGGTATCATCTAAGCCAGCAGAGCTTTACCTTCATAAAAGTAAATCTGTCTGGCTCATGAGCAAAGCTTGATGAGTCTCTCCGCCAAGCAGCCCAACTTGCACTCATTTCTCCCCGTCTTTGACTTTTATGATTTGCTTGCAGCGAGAGCACAAATGTGCTTATCCTTGCAGGTTTTCTAGTGGCACTGTAGAATATAATGTGTATGTGTTAACATCAGGTAAATTGCTTATATCTCACACCTTACGTGTTGTAATTTATGGTGGTTTTGTGTTTGTGTGTGTGTGTTGTTCATGCTGGCATTTTTAGTATATTCCACCCCCTCTGGTCTTTTCCACCCTCAATTTAATTGCTGCTTTTCAGGGAAGCGCTTGACTGCATAATTGTCAAAACTCGGCACGATTGAACTCTCCTTCACATACAAAATTTGACACTTTCTGATGCATCTTTTCTCTTTATGACACTTCCCAAATAAAGAGTACACTCCAGATGTTTGCCATAATTTTTTATGCTGCAGATTTCCGAGTGCTGCTAAGAGTGTGTGCGGGAGGATTAGATATTTGTGGGGAGACGCTGTCTGTGTGTTTGGCAGGTGTGGACAGGTCCGCTCTGTTTAACACATGAATATATTTGCAAATGATTACAAATTGCACACTGAGATGGTATAAAGTGTACTAACATTTGTTTATTAGTGATGCAGAACTTCTTGAGGTGTAGGGATTTTAATGATAATTGCAGTGCTGTGTGAAGTTCACCAATACTCTCTTTTGTTGATAGATATTTAGTTGCTGTTTGTGCAAGCTTAGTGATTTCAGGATCCTAATTTTTTAAATCTGTGTTTTGTGCTCGTTGTCACCATAATTAAAGCTTATTAAAAATTTATATTTTAGTAAAGAATCAATTATCTTTCAGGGCAGCTGTGCATGTCTTTTTTAATGTCCTTTTCATGAACATTTCCTTTTTCTTTTATAGCAGTACATGTAAACTTTAGTCACGTCTGCCTATCCATGACCATACAGCCTGGTTCTCTTATGAAGCATAATTGAGGTATCTTACTATGGCATACATCTCGCTTAAATAAGCTCTTCTTTAAATACGCCAACCCTCATTGGTTGGGGCACCTGATGTGTGTGCCATGAAGGCTTCATGTAAGGACCTATACCACATTATCCCTATCTTCAACATGAGACTCCCTGGCAATGAAGTGGGTCTGGTAAAGTAACTTTCTCATGCTATCATGGTTATTGTCATAACTTAAATCTCTGCCACTCGGTTTGGTGTCTCACTATGAGATATGCCAACTTCTGAATTGACAGACGTGTTCGTCCTAAAGACTGACCCTCCACTCTGAAAGCTCTGTGCATTGTAATTTACATTTACATTCACATTTATAGCATTTAGCAGACGCCCTTATCCAGAGCGACTTACAACTCATACAGTCTTACACTTCAAGCAATGGTGGGTTAAGAGCCTTAGCTTGGCAGAGGTGGGATTTGAACCCAGGACCTTCAGGTACAGTGTCCAGTGCCTTAAACGCTAGGCCACCACAGTCCCAATGTGCTGACTGGACAGACACGCCCACTGGGTGCCCCTACTATTAACCTCTCTGCCCCAGGAAAGGTGCAGTTAAATCTAGCCAGTAGAACATCGGAACCTGGAATACCAGTTCCCAGCTGCACAGATGTACTGTTTAGAAGCACCATCAAAATGCCCACAATGTAGGTACTCATCTGGTACTACATGCACATGGGTCAGCCATTGGTTGGTGACCCATGCTAGCAAATGCCAACTAGATATCCTCCGCTTACTGTCTTACTGTCAATATAGAGTAATAAATTCTGGGGCATCTCCGCTGCAAATTGTGGGTCTTCTCTTAGTCAGTAACAATTTTCAGTGAATATTTTTTAGGTCTACCTCCTGAAGAGGATTGAAAGGATTATCAAGTACTAATTGTAGTTCCCATGGAGACCTGAGCAAATTTTAAGCCCCTTAAGCCCCTTTCATAAAGACACATATGAGAGGGTGCTGACCAACCATCATATCAACAAAACCCACATGGCACATAGAGATTATTTCTAATTATACTTTGAGAGTGCAAATACCTTCTGAGCTGTTCTCAAGCATAAGTTTCTACAAAAAAAATAAAAAATAAAAATACAAAACCGCCGAAACCATATGTTGAAACTATGCAATCTGCAATTTTAAATAGAAATTCTCAAACACCAGCATTTTATTTTTACAAAGTGCTACGCAGTCTGGATGTGAGTGAAAAGTCACCTTTGTGTCTGAACTAGGCCTCTGAGCAGCAAGAGGGGCAACAACATTAATACTATATACTCATAAATTACTCCCTGAAAGTTCAATCTCTGTGAGGCGGACATTCTATTCGATGTGGTGGCGTAATGGCTAAGATACTGGACTTTAACCCACAGTTGCTTGCATTGTAAGGTAGTATCACTTGGAAGTTGCTCTGGATAGGGGCATCTTCTAAATTACTAAATGTAAATGTAGGATAGATAGGGATGTACAAGTATGTCTTTTTAGTCAATCAAGACAAACCAATTCAACACGCCTCTTCTTTGCTGGGGTGAATTGCTGTGAGCCAGAACTAGATAGATAAACATGCCAGTGCTTAGCCATACCATCATGTTTGCTTCCTGCCCTAAATGGTAGCCTGGGCAGGCTGGAGTCAACCCTGCTGGAGAGGTTAAGCCATTGTGCCCACTCCTCTACCTTTATAATGCACATGGCACTCACTTGATTGAACAGTGCAACAGTGTAAACAAAGATCCAGGACCACCACAACATGGATCTTGTCCAAATCCTGTGTGATGTAAGATCTTCCTTGTGAGTCATTTCCTCTTGTAGCTCTGCCTGGTGTCTACCTGGAGGAGGCTTTTGCAGCTGTAAAATAAAAAGCTTTTGCTGCAATATTGGCTAACCATTATTCCATAGCACGTTTCAGTCATAGAAGACTAAAAACAGTCAGCGCTAGCAAAGTGCATGTGGCATAGGCTGTGGAGCAATTACAGGCCCGTTCGGAGTCAGATGAGAAAGACCACATTGTCCACAAGTAATTCTCTTTGAACAGGGTTCTTGACAGAAAAAAAGGCAGGAATGTTCCTTCCTGCATTTTGGAAAGCCAATCTGTGTGTACCTGTGTGGTTGGCCTTGTGTAGACACTTATAGCTGGCATTAGTGGTGTTTGCCAGCAAACTTGGCCTGGGCATACACAACGTTTTTGCAGCGCAGCTGCACATATTTCACAGTTCCATCTTTAGAGGTGGCATGGTGTTTGATATCACTTTCGTTAACCCCCAGAGTTCTTGAACTAAGACATGCAACACATCACGTGAACTTTAGCAGGTCATCTTGACCATGTCTGAATGTTGAAAAGCATTTATAGATATTTGCATTAGAACCGGTGTAGCTAATGAAGTGAGTGTATATACACAACTGAGCAGAAGTGTTGGCCACCACAAATTTCTTTACTATAGGTATCATTTGGTTTATTGTATGAGTGGGAAACAACACATTTTAGATTTACAAACAATAAAACCATATCCATAAAAATCAATTAGCTGTTAGCATCCTTAGCTTTTAAAAACAGCAATTCTATTAGGTTCACTTGCATGCAGTTTTAAAATTTACCCAGCTAATATATTTTTCCAAGCCATTTGAAGAACCCATAAGTATTCATGTAATCCTTGACTGAGTCAGAGATATTGGACTCTGTGGGGGCTGTACCATCCGATTTAGGACTCCTTGTTCTTATTTTTCTTCTGGACATTTTATGACTTATTTTCAGACTTTGGCCATGTGTTTGGGGTCACTGTCATGCTGGAGGATACATTTTCGACCATCTTTCGAATTTCAGATGCCTCCCCTACAGGACTGAATGATGAGTAAGAATTCGCCTGTAATTTTCAGCAGTAAGGAAGGATTTTTTAGATCAAAACACAAATTACATTTGTAGAAATTCTGCTGCAAACCTGTAGGGAACCTTCACTGTGCTTTATTGTTGAGTGAAGACACTGATATATGTAGCGCTCTCCAGCCTTTCAACAAAAAAAAAAAACGTCCAATAAGTCTTATCTGCCTCATCAGTTCTGCCATTATTCTGCACCCAGTAGTCTATGTATATATTCTGTGCAGTACACTGTATAGGACTAATGCTAAAATTAGTCCATTATTATTTCTTGCATAAATGTTTAGTCAAGTTTGTATATGCAATATGTTAATCTAAAACAAAGTTTTATATTGAAAAAAAAAAAGTTAATATCTAAACGTTATGATAACAAACAGAATAAATGCAAATTGAATGCAAGTCACAATCTGTGCAGGAATGGTTGCAGTTATGAAAAGTACCATATATTTTCCTCTAAACCGTCTTCCTTAGATCTAACACCTGAGAGTGTCATTTACGATGAGGCAGAAAAGATAGAGCAGATACCAATATACATAGTGGAAAGAAATGTTCAATTTAAATGGTTTAATTAATCCATAATATGGCAAAAAGATTACCTAAGCAAAGAGATATTTTGCTCGGTCATGTAGAAAAATATTAAAATATTTAAACACCTAGAGTGGCCAAAACCAAATTCAGATTCAATAATCAAACTGGCTTAAATGAAGATCATCCAGAAAAAAAGAAGCCCAAGTGCTACCTCTTCTGCAGATGACAAGCATATTGCATTTATTAGCCTAGAAATCACCAATTAACAGCCACAAAGATTACAACAGAAATCAATGCTTTATGGAGCTCCAGCAGCACTCATCTTAAAAGCATTTTGTTGATTTGTATTACTTTATTGCCCTCTATGCCTTTCTTGCCTTTTTGGAATAAAATGTACAATATTACCAGTACTGTGTGTGTATCTGTGCATTCATGTGTGTGAAAACATTGCCTAAATATTAACCACTCACAGACAGAATAATTAAAAATATTATCTTGCATATCTAACAACTGCATGTCAAGGTCTGGGTCTGGGTTATATTACACAGTTAGCTAGCAGTCAGTTGGATGCAGGAGAAATTGGCATGATTAAGAGCATATCGATTTGTAGGTTTGAATATACTGACAATTAAAAATTCTTCTTGGTAATCAGATTATTTTGCGATTATTTTAAGTGCAGACATCATGCTCAACTAATCATGGCATGTGAAGTTATTAAGGGACTGTTAAAACTCTAATCTGTCTTGGTACTGGCTTTATTGAAGTGACTAATATAAAGGAGTATATATTATACTGTATATATTGGTAAAGTGACTGGGAGTTGGTGGTTATGGAAACTTTATCAATGTGGAGTAGGTATAGGAAAATATGAATTAAATATTGATGTCTTGACAATTGACAGCGGAGAAACAAGAGCTGAGTACTTCTCAAACCTAGCATATGCTAAACTGTTTCTGCACCCTTCTGAGTTTCCTGCTCACTTTGGGGTTACTTGTTTGGGTCGTAACTAAAAAAAGAAAAGATGTTGCGTTGTCACGTGAGACAGTAGTCTTACTCCATAAATGTGAGTGTGTGAGAGAGAGAGAGAGAGAGAGAGAGAGAGAAAGAGAACGAGAAAGAGAAAGAGAGGAGCATGGGGGTAAGTAGGGACCGAGTACATCAATGCACTGCATGCAGCTGTACACTGACATAGGATTTTCCCTATCTTAAAGAGTACAAAAAAGAAAGAAAATCAATATGTGGCAGTCAGTGTGGATGTTGTGGTGGTCCTCCAAAAATAAATCAATGTATGAGAAACATTGAAATCTTATTGTAAATTCTTCTATTATATGTGATTAAAGAGGAAGATGAGAGACTTTGCTTAGTATTTAGTACAATGCATTCAGTCATCAGATCATTCACTTTATTCATATGTTATGTTGT
>JAUZSU010188983.1:0-7500 GCA_034780255.1 Parotocinclus maculicauda
CGATTAAGCGGAATTTTGGTCCAAATAAGCGAATAACATTACACGTATATAATAGGATTTGTTTCGGGACTTTAGGATTTGGTCCGAATAAGCGGCTGGTCCCATTAACCGGTGGTCCAATTAACCGGATTCGACTGTATATACATATATAATATAATGTAATATATGTAAACAATGCAGAATGTAATGCTGTTCTCTTGATTGAAGTACGTCACTCCTTAACAGGCTAGAATTACTGTTTAAATACTGAGCAAAATCATATCATGTCATTCATTACCTTACAGCCCTAATATGTCATTTTTTATGCATTAGTATAACATAGCACATAACATTAACACAGTCTCTTAATGCTATTTTGCCCCTACCTGCACCTTTCACTGTAAAAAGAAGCCACACTTTGTGTTTTTACAGTGAATATTATACTAAACTCATGTGAGACAGCAGAGGACATTTTAATCTTTGCTATGGGTTGCCTAGCATGAGTGTATTCCCTGCACAGGTGGATGGACTGGCAATGTCTTACAATACAAGCAACTGTGTATTAAGGATCTTGCTTAAAAACCCAACAATTGTAGCTTGGCACAAGTGGGATATGAACCATTAACCTTCCTATGTTGCACAGATCTTGTTTGTCTTTTATATTCAGATATATACTATCTATACTAGACTTTATTTGTTGTTATTTTTTGTTCTTGTGGTGTCCATAAATAACTGGACAGGCACTAATACAATACATTTTCTTATTATTATTGCTATTTAGGATTTATTAACAATTACATGGAAATTTATGGAAGACAATCTTATTTATACTCTTACCATTCGTAGTCTTGGCGCGTGCAGGCACAGGTCGACAGGCTAACTGGTCGGTCAAAGTCCTCACCATTGAAGCAGGTGGCATGTGGTGATCGGCGCTTGAAAAGCAGCTCACGGCCTAGAACACAGCTGCTTCCACGCTCGTCGGACGGAGACCATGGTTTATAGTCACCATCAGAGCACGGCACGCCTGAACAGAAACATAAATCTTATATCTATACTAATGCCATTACATACAATAGAGGCCAAAAGCCATGACTTCATTGTAATAATTTTTTTCTCTAAAGATTCAGCTTTCACAAAAATTGATATGTATGAAATGAAATGTATGTGCCGTTTAACATCCATCCTTTCAACATCCGTTCATTGTAACATCCAAGGTTACATGTTTTATATATAGCTATAACATTATATGTAACGTCTTACATATAGCTTATTCATGGTCTGGTTACATCTGAATGACAGAAACCTAGCGTGAACACTTGCGACACCTGCTAACAAAAATGAGAATGAGAGAGTTTTACAAAAGATAAAAATGACTTTATTGTACAGTACAGTGCTGTATATATATTTTTATATTGTTTTAAATACAATACTGCAAATTATATAAACCCTTATGTGAACATGGTGATGTCTGGTGGGTGACCGAATGTCAAGGTTAAATGGTGCCTACCTGTAATGATTATATAATTGTAATTAAATGTTTTGTACTAAATTTGAGAAGACTGGAAAACCACAAGCAGGTTCACTCAGATGTTTGGACCCTCACTGTATGGTAAAGCACCTTTATTGATGCTTTGCTTAATTTACCATAATGAATAAATAAATAAGTAAAAATAAATAAATTTGGTTTTGTGCTCACCGAGCACATCACTGGCGTTGACCTGCAGGATGAGCCAGCTGTGCTTCTGGTCAGCATAGGAACCGAAGATGGTGAAGACGGTGCTCTTCTCCCCTGGCTCAGTCAGCAACTGGTACACATAGACTTCCTGCTGGGAAAACTGGAATTCGCTCCACGTTTCGCCCTCGTTGGTGCTGAACCTGTGGCACAGGTAGTGAGTTTGGTTTATATCTTAATATTGGATCAGTATTCTGAGCAAGGACTCAGCAAGACTGTTTGCACTGCACATCTGTTGTTATTCTGTCTCTATCATTTATGCATTTTAATGCAATTCTATTTCCTACAGATGTATTATCATTTGAGCATGCATTGTCTAGCTTAAAACAACCAAACAACAAAATGCAGACAACATATCACTACAATGGACTGATGCCCTGTCCAGGTTGGGATTTTGCTTTTGCCAGAAAGGCCCTCAACTGGATGAAGCAGGTACAGAAAATGAATTAATAAATGAAATGTCTGTGTTCCTACTCATTTCCAGCTATATAAGCTACAGTTATGTATCAGTATACAATATGTTAAAGCTTGTTTTGGACTGTGGTGGCTTAGCAGTTAAGATATTGGACTATGGACCAGCAAGTCCAGGTTTCAAATCCCAGCTGGGTACCTGAGCAAGACATTTTACCCCTAATGTTACGTTTCTTACAGCAATAAAGCCTCTTGTCATTGGATAACCAGTTACGCTGCAGTGTCAGTTAAGTCAGAGTAATGGGGCACCATTAAAGCACCACTATTTTGGTACATTAAGTGGTATTTGTTTCAAATAGTCATAATTATGGTACAGTCAGCCCTACATGCTCAAGCTCATTGTATAAAATGGTATAGTATTTCCATATCACACCCTCCAGTATATTTTAAATCATGTCTAAATTACTAATGAGATCTAATGCAATGCAAATCCTATGTAAATACTTGCCATACTGTATTGTTTAGGGCATATTCACAAGACGAAAAATCTGAACAAGATGCAGGGTGAACAATGTTCAAATGAGTCCCGGAGAGAGTGTACCGATCTGTGAAATTGCAGGAGGCTAGAGCATATGTGGTGCCAGTCAGTTCATTATTCATGTGGTGTGTTTCATCTGGGAAATGGGAAAAAGCGCACTCTAGAACGACATCATGTGGGTGAAAACTGTTTTGGACGGTGTCACTAAAAAAGCCACTTCACCAACAGCATAGTTTAAATGCTGCTCCAAGCAGCTTCTTCTCAGCAGGGTAGGCCTATTAAAAGTAGCACTCAGTACATGGCAAAGGAAACTTTGTGCAACTTTGTGATTTGTTGAATCTGCAGATCTGGCACCAATAGACATGGAGGGAAAAACTGTATGATGTCACTGCTGATCTGAACATTGACTCACTTGAGTGTCCTGGTGGAGCCTCCCTGAGAAATAGCCATCAGGATGCCTCCATGATCCCCCCAGGTATAGAAGTGAGGACCAGCCAAAGCCTAAAATGAGGTTAGCATTAGACTTGTTAGACCATCATTAAAATGCATCATTCAGAAGTTGAGGCCGTAACTTTCGCAGGGACAAGCAGTAAGTGTATGTGTACCTCTCTCCACCTGGCTCCAGCACTGCTCGACACGTAGACGTTGGGCTTGTTGGCCAGGTTCTTTCCCACAGATCCTGAAGGAAGCAAACATGAAAAAGAGAGGAAGAAAGACTATTCAGTAACCACATTGCTGCTGAAGTTTCAAAGCCTTGATCAGTAGGATCAGGTGTTTACCCACAACACATACAGACGTCAGCATAAGTGCCAGCTTCACAGGAAGTAAGATCTCTCTCTGTTGTCTCTATATATGTATTGTTAGGTCCTCCTTTTGCACCTATAACAGCTTCCACTTTTTGCAGGAAGGCTTTCTACAATATTTTCATGCATAAGACCATTTGTGAGGTCAGACACTGAGGCTGCACGAAAGGGCCTGGCTCACAATCTCTGTTCTAGTGAATCCCAAAGATGCTCTGTGCGGGTCGGTCATGTTCTTCCATACCAAACTCACTCAACCAAACATTTATGTACCTTGGTTGTGGACTGGAACAAAAAAGATCCTTCCCCAAAATGGTCCTACAAACTTGTCCAAAATGTCTGGGTATGCTGAAACATTAATATTTTCCTTCCCTGGAACTAAGGCATCTAGGCCAGCCCATGAAACCATAGCATTATCTCTCTTTAACCAAACTTTACAGTTTTTACAATGCAGTCAGGCAGATAATGTTCTCCTGGCATTATTAAAACCCAGACTTGTGAATCAGGCTGCCAGATAGAGAGGCATGACTTGTCACTTCACAGAACACGATTCCAGTGCTCCAAAATCCAGAGTCAACAATGTGCATTGTGCTTGGTGATGTAAGGCTTACATGCAGCTAATCGGCGATGGAAACTCATATCATGGGGTTCCTGGTGCACAGTTTTTGTGCTGATGTTAATGCCAGAGGGGGTTTGGAACTGTTATGCACTAGCACTAGCACTTTTAGGCACGGCAGCACTCTATTATGTACTTGTGTGGTCTGCCACTTTCATTCTGAGGAGCTGTGGTCCTGAACACTTCCATATTTTGGTAATATCACTAATAGAATATTAAAGAGGGAAGATATTTCTTGAGCTGACTTGTTGCATATTATTACAGTACCATGCACAAATTCAGTGCTTCCTTTTAGAACGGGCCATTCTTTCAGCCAGGTGATTAATTTTTGACCTGTGGCATTAGGGCTGAATGAAACCCATGAATTCCCTGCTGTATCCCAAAACTTTGTCCATTTAGTGTATACCATATTTGCTACCAACACTGTTCCTCCTAGCTTCCAGTCCCAAACTCTGCCTGACTGATCATCAGACAAGAGTACCATCCACATTTTCACTTTATTCACCACCTGAAAGAGAAGTGATACAATCTGTCGCCATCTTAAAAGAGCCCTCCAGGACTGTCTCGCTCAAATACACACTGCAGCTCTGATGTTTTCGTGCTCTGAAGGAGAATCACAACAGCTTATCTGGCTTTGGGCATTTCTGCATCGATTTATCACTATCTTCCCTGGCTTGTCTGCGTCCACAGTACATCCTGCTGCCATCACTTAACAGGGTACCCAACAGTTACGTGATAGAAAACAACACAGGACTCATCAGACCAGACGCCTTTCTTCCATGGCTCCAAAACCCAGTTTTGTCCCTCGTGTGACCATTCTAGGCGATTTTGCAGAAAGATGATGACAGTATGGTAAGTATTCTAACCAGTCTGCGTCTAGACAGCCGCATACTCAACAGGGGTTGCTACACTTGGTGTTATTATACTAAACCAAGCAGAACAGTACCCAGAGCATCTCATTAACTCCCCCGACTTGTCCTCTTCCACAGTACATCCTGGTGCCATTACTTCACACAAAAGAACACAGGACTCATCAGACCAGATGTCCTTCTTCCATGGCTTCAAGATCCAGTTGTGACTCTCCATTGTAGGTGATTTTGCCAATGAACAGGGACAGTATGGTGAGTGCTATGACCAGTCTGCATCTAGGCAGCCCCATACTCAACAGGGGTTGCTGCACTTGGTGTTATAACTAGAAATGTAACATTTTGTTATTGTCTTGGCTGATTCCGTTTTTTTGGCCAAGAATGATAAATGATAGCATACAGGTAATTTTTGTTCAACTTTTCTTCTAATGGAAACCTCTCCCATTAAGAGGTTAGATAGCAGAAAGAAAAGAAAGATAGCAGCAGATGCTGGCTTGTGTCTGGCTCTGCACTCTCAGCAGAGTTAGCTTTAGCTCTGACAAATTCCATATAATTAATGAGGTGATGCTGTTTTGATCATTTTTATTATTATTCCGAGTGTTTTTGGAGTTCTTCTTTTGCTGATTATTTTCATCACTTATACTGCAAACAGTATGAACTTAATGTAAAGAACATGACTGTAACTCAAATAAGACTGTATCACTGGTCCCTCACTAATACTGCGCTATATAAGAAGAGACTCTTAAGTGCACTGAAAGTAGCACAACTGAAATCTAACACGACTTCATGATCAGCATGTCAGCACCGGTCTGTCAAATTAACAAACACAGTTTGAGGGTGGAACGTTGTTTAAACAGGATTTATAAATTAACGTTAGTAAAAGCAGTGTGTTTTTCATGTGTGACTGTTTTTGTAGCACTGTCATGTGGGGCACAAGTGTGATCTATGACCAGGACTGAGTCAGTTATATAAGACTTATCGACCGGTTCGCTAGCCGAGCGATCGGTGTATCTCTAGCTATAACACATTCCTCCTGTTACCAGCATTAGACATTTCTGTGACTTGTAGCAGAGTAGTCAGGATAGAATTTACTGCTTCGCACATATAAGAGCCTTGGCCAGCAATACCCTGCTTCTGGTTTGTGGTTTGTCCCTCCTAGGGTCATCTTTGTTGTTTAGGAAATGATCTGACAGTCACAGACATAACAATTTGTTCCTTTTAAAATCGTTTAGTTATTTACTCCTCACATTTATTTGGGACGTCTCCTAAATGGCGAGGCACAGGGGTAGTCCGAACGCCAGAGGGCGATTGTGAGCTCGAACGCACATATAGCGCGGGAAAGCCATGCCGGGGCGCGTATGATTGAAACGCGCAGCCGGGTGGCAACTCTAGAGGCTCAAGAGAGCGCAGAGGGCGCCGAGGCACCAGAAAATGAGCATGAACTCGGGTGTGTGAAGAGCGCAAATGTGAACAGGTCCGAAAGGCGCCAGGGGGCGAGCGTGAGCTCGGGCGCACGTGTGGTGCAAGTAAGCCAAGCCGGGGTGCATCTCATTCAGGACGGGCAGGACGTTTAGTGTGGACGACGGACGAGCATGAGCTCAGGCGTGCGAGGAGCGCACGAGTACGGGACCCTCAAAGTGCTCCTAAATATACTAAATACCTCGGAGGTTTCCCCCGTACGCGTCCGTTGGCACTTAAAGCCCCGGACGTAACCACTATCCTTAAAGGTGCGCGAGCACGCCGGTGGTCGGGGGCGCGTACCAAATAAAGACGACCTGGCACCGAACAGCGCTAAAACCCACACCTAAATAGCAGGAGAAGCAACTGTTAGGAATCAGGTCATAAATTGGACACTGGATATAAACCGCCCCACCGATAGCTCTGTAACCCTAAAACAGAGATCCCTGGTTTGATTCCCAGCCCAGACTCCTGAAGCATGAGTGTGGGACAAGCATCAAACAGGTTATCGCTGGAACTGTGAGGGGGCCATCAAAAATTGTATCTAAAATTCAACGTCTAGTCAGTTACTTGTTTCTGTGAGCAACAACAGATTCATCGTGCCCTGCGCTAAATAAGCCTGTAGTGGTTCATTTGTCAATATCTCAAAAATCTCATTTCACAATATCTGTTTATAACGCACTAGTTTTTTGATGTGGCCCAGTCCAATGTGCTAGCAGCAAGATCAAAGCACATAACAGTGTAACGGTTCACACGTTACATAAATGAATGCAGTTCGGCACCGAATTGCCGAGATTTCACCACTGCTGGCTGATACCATAGGAAAACATGTTAATTAGCCAGCAGCTGGAACAGCGATAATTAGAGCATCTGTGCCTAAGCCATAGTGCCCAAAGTGGGCAGACATCTTCACAAGCCTGACTTTCTGCTTATGCCACACTGCCCATTATCTAATAATCATTTAATTAAAAGCCCAGCTGCTGTCTGCTAATGGACAGGGACAAAAGGAGCAAATGAGTTTGTGTGCTTCCTTCAGACACCAACAGGGGAGAAAATCAATGTTTTCCAGCAGGGCTGAAATCGAGAAACACGAGCAACTA
>JAUZSU010188994.1:0-12168 GCA_034780255.1 Parotocinclus maculicauda
TTAACTTATAGCCTGTGCTGCCAGTCATATCCACCCCCCTGCATCCCTGAACTGGATTAAGTGTGTATGGAATTAAATTTCGTAAGTACAGCATGATAGTGTATGAGCGGAAAAATGTGATTTATTTTTTGCAGTGGGGTGGTACAGTGATCTAAAATGTTAGCCCATTAACACAGGAAGCCAGTTTTAAGTCCACACAGTGCTTTCAGGCTGCTTGATTATCACATACAGACACAATTGCCCAGTAAGAGGTATCATCCTGCAGCGCTGCAACATGTAGCCCTGCTAGCCCTGTGATGGGCTGTGTCTCTCATCCAGGGCATGCCCTGTGCTCTTTGGGAATAGGAATAGAGTCCCAGTGTCCATGATCAGAAAAAGAAGAACAAAAAGAAACTGGAATATCAGACAGTAATCTCAAACAAAACGTTAAAATGTGACATAAAAACAATGAGATTGTTTACGTGGTTACATACACTACAAGCAGCAATGGAGTTCCAGAAAATGGAAATTATATTGTCATCTTTCAAGTGCTATTACTGAATTGACAACAATTGGGAAACACTGAATCTCAAAACAGAATCAGCAGTTATGATGACGCTATACAGACAGTTCTGATATTCAAACTGTAACAAGGTTACTTTACTGTACAACTGCTGAACTATATTATAGTGCAGCTAGGCATGTATCCAATACAAATGTCCTCTAATGACTGATAACTGTGTGTTTGTCATTTGCATTTGTTATGAAAAAAGGAAAAGGAAGTCCAGCTTGCCGGACAGGAACACAATTGAGAAGAGCCCCACGAACTCACTGACAGCACAGTATGTGCTGGTATGTATGTGTGTGTTTACAAGACACAAAAACATGTTTACACAGGATGGTCAACATCACAGACTCTATATGCAAATCTCAAATCAAAACAAGTCAGGAAGGGTCCACTAATGGGTGTCTACATAACACCATATGCACACACACACACACACACACACACACACACACACACACACACACACATTATCTGACACATCACTATCTAATGTAATGCATTCAGGTCACTGGCCTTCTCTTCAGCATTCCTCAGCCTCCCCCTGCTGTCAAAGCGGCAACTGAGCGGGGCCCTGAGCCCTGGTGCTACAAAACTCAGACAGTCTTTTTTAACACAGGATGTTTGGCTGAGGCCTCCTTTCCCCTCAAATAAACAATCCACAGAAACTTATTTTCTGGAGGCACGGTGGAAGTACTTGAGTCACATTATTTCCACATCCCGTATCCTGGAGCTTTCTGGGCCCTAGGGGAGTGTGGCCAGCTTGGGCTGAGGTGAAAATCTGAGGCCTCATATCAGGCAGAAAAGAGTGAGAGAGAGTGAATGTCAGGCAGGAGGAGAGGGGCTGCAGCCCACTGGGGCAGACCAAAGTGGGGGGTGGGGAACTATTGGGGGGTGGCGAGGCACAAGTATAACTGATGTGGCTGAGTTTCCCCTCTGAAAATTTCTTGGTATTCAATGACCGAATAAAGCTTAGGAAGATTTAGCATAAGTGGAATACTAAGCCACGTTGAAGTGTGCACATTTTGGATGAGGTAGCAGAAAATGATTTAACATATTGGTCTAAAATTTAAATGCAACAGCATAGAGAGGAAGTTCTCAGATGTAAGTGTGCTGTAAACTATTTCTGTACGTAATACAGGTGACTTGCGTGAATACCTTTTGGGACACATATCTTGTAATATCTAGTCATATCCCTCTCTCTCTCTCTCTCTCGCTCTCTTTCTGGCCTACATGTACACTCAATCTCAATCCAGGAATAAATAAGATGAACTTTAGACTGATCTAGCCAGACAGGCATGTGTGTTTATACAGACTGCACATTAGAGAAGAACAGCAGAACAAACAACATTCTGTGTGTGTGAGTGTATGTTTGTAACTGAGTGTCAGCCTATCAGTCTGGAACAAGAAACCCATTCTTGTCCCAGGAAAAAACAAAAGTCAGGCAGTGTTACTGCAACTCCAAGTACAGCTCTACTACCTGTGTCCACATGAAGACAGTGGAACATAATGCCTACAGTAATGTACTATATGTCTAGAAGTCATACCCATCAGAGAGAATTCTTATTTATTTATTTACTCACTCACTTATTTGCCTAGTAGTTTTGTAGTTTTTAGCACTCCATAGTCAGCATGCTGCAGAAGCTCCGTTAAACACCATAGGACACTCTAGGAGCCACCCAATATGCAGCCTAGAAGTCTTTCTGTATTATATCATTCAAAACACATCATATTCTTGGCTCTCACTCCTAGACTCTGAGGCCTAGTCTCAAAGCCTCAAAGGTCTAGTCTCAAAAACTAGGCTGCGATCAAGTGGTCCAAACCTGATTTTCTCATCATACCTAATTTTTTAGGTTGTTCACATTTTTACCGTGATCTATATCCGACATTCATCAAACAGTTAATGGTCCTAAACGGATGTGTATAAGCAAAAGAGCAATACTTCACATTAGCTGCTTAAGTAGATATGAACAATGAAAATCAACAGACGTCAACATTAACAGTCACTTCCTACCATGTTAAAAATGCACATAATCCAGCCATGGCCACTTCTTTGGTTAGTGCCCTTGATTTATTTAGACTTTACTTTTTATTTTATTTTACTTTATTTTAATTTTTATTATACTGTCATGCATTTTCCCTTCTCCTCAATGCATTAATGATGAATTTTGAGTTGACGTAAATGACACATGAATTCTGATCTGGCAGTTTAGATTGTCACACTGCTGCATATTGGATTCCAAGCCACACAAGAAAGTGGCCCGACTACGAACTGAAAATGCCCATTTAATGTGTTGTTTTATTCACACTGCCCCATAAATAACATGTGTCACAGATCAAATGTGGGCCAATTTTACCTGCTGTGTGAATACAGTCTAACACAGACCTGCCTTTTTAAAATTGTCCATTTGAAGCTTCCCTTTGAACGTGAAAAGGAAAAGCTCACACTCCTTTAAAGGAGGACTGATGCATATTAGCCAGATCTAAAGCACTGCAAATCTCTAGAAAGCACAAGTCTCTCAGTGATGACGCAGCTCACTTCCCATTTTGTCAACTTATGGTGATGTAATACCATTCAAAAGAGCAACAGCACAGCTGTACAATCGTAAACAGTTTGGATTTGCTTCCTGACATCTGGGTTAACTCCACCGGGCTTGTGAAGAGATCATGTGAAGTCATTCTGAAGATGCACCGATCAGTACAGACCTTTCAATTGGATACCTCAAACACTGAAACCTGGTTCGTTTTTTGTTTGTTTTGGCTTTTTTTAACAACAAAGCTGCATTCTCAGACTTGCAAATGATCAAAAGCCCTGAAGCAGCAGAAAGGCTGTTACTGATCCAGAGGCACATAGATGCATGAAACACAAATTACAAATGCTCATAAAAATACGAAGGGGAAACACAGAGTCTCAAACACAGTTATACAGGAAGCAATGAGAAATAGCTTCAAAGGGCACCGTTCTAATGTCCACACGACCACAACTGGAGAAGTGAGGAAACAGGTGTTCTTCATGACAACTCAGTCAAGAATTCATCACAACACACACCTCCGTACAGAATTACTAACTCAGAACCATATGTTCAGTGGCAATGTTATGAAAAATTACTCAATAGCTACTTGCTGTTATAGTGTATACACAAGCTGACAAACACAGATTTTTCTTGCAAAGATCTCATCGGTCACGTTAAAGTATAGCGAAACAGATGTGCAAGTCATACAAATTCAGAGTGCAGCCAGCAAATGCAGCTGAGGACAGTAGCACATACTTATCTTGGACATAATCAAACTAACTGCACAATAAGCATTTTCACTGCTTTGGCACAAAGACAGAAATCAATCAGTTTAGGCTTACCACTAGTTGCAAACAACTGCTAATCCTTAAGAACATAATAGCCAGACATCATACAGCTATACAGTACAGTACAGTTATCTCCAACGCTATAAAGAGGCAGCATTTTAT
This sequence comes from Parotocinclus maculicauda, assembly GCA_034780255.1. Classification (NCBI taxonomy): domain Eukaryota; kingdom Metazoa; phylum Chordata; class Actinopteri; order Siluriformes; family Loricariidae; genus Parotocinclus; species Parotocinclus maculicauda. Next base: position 4,008 of record JAUZSU010188994.1, read on the forward strand.
GGACTTAAAATTAGGAGAAACTTTAAAGATGTTCTAGCATTATTGATATTATGAATATGACATCATATCACCTCATCCAATCAAGCAAATACATAACATGCCAACCCAGGGGCTGTTTTGCAATACAACTGGCAAAAAGCTGGCTTTTGACTTTCAAACAAGTTTTCAAGAAGGCAAACAGCACCTCTCCCCTCTCCAGTTAAGACAAACAGTGTCAAACAGTGATGGATAAGTGTTAGGAGTAGGTATTACAGCAGCCCAGGGGCTACAATCTAGAGCAAGCAGTTACCCTCGCAAACACACAAAATGTGCCCCCTGGCCCCACTTTTAAGAGCTTTACTAGTTCCTGTGTGTGGGTGGGGGACCACACGTTCAACTGCTTCTCATTGATCTCCACTCTGCATGCCAGAAGGGTGGGGTGGCAGAGACGGATGTGGAGGTGTGCTGATAAGTGCTTGAGGGAAAAGGAGGAATTGGAGTCCTCTTCAATTTACTGAGGGAACTCTGAAGCACAAGTTTATCTAATGGTTCTGTACAATGAAAGAACCTAGACAAATATAACTGGTAACAAAAAACAGCACTTAATAGCACAAAGTGAAGGAGTTTAGGAAAACTGACCCAGTGCAAGGTCTCGACATGTCACCAATTACTAAGTGTGTTTACATACACTTAATAGTCCGGTCATGAGATTTCTGCAGTTATCTATTTAGTCGGGTTGTATTGTATACAGCATACACAGATTTAGAAATCTAATTAAGAAATCTGGATTTTAACTCAGTAATTGGATTTCACGGTTTCCAGGTCCTCATATTCTTCTTTAAGGTTTGTTTTTTTTTTAATACACCTAATGCTTATGTCTATAGCGGGATCTGGCAACCCTGAAACTAAATGCATCATCTAAAGGAAAACGCTTTGAGGGAACTCTAAAATGCAGTTTGGAAGCATATGTTCAAGGAAATCTCGAATTTTGTTATTTAATTATTAAAGTTTGAAGTATGATGAGATTATTTTCTGGTCGCTAAGTAGCCATGTAAACCTGGAGCTTTCCTATTATCCAACCAAGTGATTGTAAACACATTGATTAGATTACTGACAAAATCTGATTTTCTGCAGTTATCAGATTAAGTAAGTGTAAACGCACTCCCTGTGAACACTTTACACAAAGAATTTAAACATAACTAATAAAACTTTCATTTAATAAAATGTGATTTCAAGCCATGCTTCCAGTGTTCTAGAAATAAGCCTTTGCTTGGTTGGGACACCTACACTACTAATCAAAAAGTACATATACCACACTTTTATTCAGCCAGGACTGTAAATTATTAATCATTGTGCTAAATAAAGACACATAAATGTGTGTTATTCACAAAGTGCTTACCTACTATCGATTTAATGTATTTAATTAATGAAAGTGTATAACTTGACGGTTCGCAAATAAGTTTAACATTGTACCATACCATCAAATTACATCGTCAGAGTTTAGATCAGTGTGTGTTAAGACATGGACTGCTTGTAAAGGAAAAGGAATGTTAAATGTGAATTGGGAGCACAATTTTAGCAATGTGCTCAATTCACATGTAACGCTAAAAGTAAGCTATGGTATTCTCAGCAAGGGGGAGAAAGAGGTGAGGTTTTAGTACTTCCCTCCACTGTGGCTCTGATCCTACACATGCACAATGTGCTTCTAGTTTTATATGGTAGGCATGTTGAGTTCATGCCATAAGAGGGGACTGTTCCATATCAGATTCAGAGACAGGATGGAGCTGGTTCTCCTCTTTTCTCTAAGTGTGGCCCTGCTTACTATGTATAAAATACCCAACCATAACTCATTTCAAGTTTGCCTAGATTTAGCTGTAACAGTGTGTCAGTCTGTCTTTACAAGGGTTAAACATGTTATGACTGAATGTGAGTTTCCCTGCAGTAGACTTATACGTGCCTAAGCAGCTACAGTGCAGTGATGCTTTATAGTGTGAAACCTTTACAATTCCATATATTTCTGTATAAATATGACCCCATCACATTTTCAAACATTCAAATTCCACACAAGCCCTAAAATTAGATAAAAAATAAACCAACTGAACAAGTGACACTTTGTAATTTAGTCATTTATTCATCTTACTTATCTATGAGTGGCAAAAGTATATGTCTTCAAACATTATCAGATAATTTGAAGGCAACATAAGAGTCAGTTGTTTTTAAAATCATGTGTGAGCAATTACATTATTGTATTTGTAGAACAGGTGTCTATCAAAGGCTGATCTTCACAGTGGTTGTCAAAGTATGTCTTGGCTTTAAAAAAAAGCGATTTATGATTTCAGAAAAAGAGTTGTTGATGCTCATTGGGCAGCAAAAGGTCACAAAAACATCTTAAAAGAGTTTAGACTCCACCAGAACACACACAGTCAGACAGCTAGGAGTGGTAAAACAACATCGATCACTCCAAGAGCAAGGCATGACATAGTCCATGAGGTCACATCAGACGGGCAACTAAAGTCATCTCTCAAATTATGTAGTAATAGTAATGTTCCTGGAGTCTACCAATAGCAGAACACTGCAGAACAGTGATGTGTATGGTAGGGCTGGGATATCCCTACTGTACCATAAAGCAATTGCAGTGGTTCACCCCTGCATGTTTGCCCCACACTCTGTCGCGGTGAGTGGTCATTTATCAGTTTCTGTGATTTGCTGTTCACCACTCACATCATGCTTCACAATTGTGAAGGAGCTCTTGTGGAGTCACAGTCCTGGCCTTAATCCACTAGAAATGTTCTTGAATGGCCTTAAGTGAGCAGGTCATGTGAAGAAACGTACGAACGTTCAAGTGAAGCTGTTCCGAATGTTAGGAATGGCCTAACACTCTGTTTTGGATCTTACTGATTCAAAAATATAGAAAACTCTAAATAGTTCAAACACTTTCAAATGTGATTGTGTAGCCTAGCCAAATAATTCTGGGAAAAAAACAAAGGAGGGGAGGTCAGTCAGTACAGGACACTAAGTCTTAGCCAGCCTCGCAATGAGAGCATTATCTCCGCCACACTCTCCCTGATCCTAATGTCCTTTAAAGACGAAGAATAAAGCATAACAGAAGGCAACAAATTACCTACAAACTTAGCACATGTAGCCCAACTGAATTAGAACCAAAAGCCTTAAACAGCCATTAAAAACAGAACAATAAAGTTCCACCAAAATGTATCCCTTAACCTTTTCAGGCACCCTATTCCTCTCCTTTGGATTAACACACCACAAAGCATTCCAAAGAATTATCACATTGTAGATTCATTGGGAAATTTTTACTTATTATTACTGAGAGCAAGCAATCTTTCAGAACAGCTGATATATGTAAAATAACAACACACTGCTGGATGATTCATTTTACAGTCTATTCCGCCTAGCAGTGCAAAAAAGGTAAATAGATTTTGTTTGAACAGTGCGATTTCCTCATGCATTGAAATAAATAGCACAAACTGACAGCCACAGCATAGTAATACATAGAATACAAAGCATAGCCAATCAGCACAGGTTCTTAGCTAAGCAATGCCAAGTGCAAAGAGCTGTGGTTTTCCCAAAAAAAAAGTACTGAAAGAACTGAAGGCTCACCTGAAAATTCCCCTTGGGTGATGTTTGGCGAGCTGGCAGCCTCTGTTTCAGTGTAAGACAGTGTGGAATCTGACAGATCTGAGAGAACAGAAAGAAGTTAGAATGACATTAGTGTGTAAACTCTTGCCAAACTATTGCAGATCATGTTGAGCAAACATATTCTCACCTCTTAATTTAATTGCTATTCAGATTCACTGACACAATATTTCAGCACATGCTGCATATAGAATAATACTGTTGGTTTGCATGTACATGCACAGTACATGGTTATATCCATATAAAACCTGACCACTGAGCCAGTCTCAGTCCTCAGTGGTGCACTGTGGTAGCAGGGAATACACCAGCCTTAAATCCCAGCCTTAAGCCAGGGTCCATCAGCTTTTACCACATGCAGGCCCAAGCCCAGGCTGCGCATTGGCATGCTGGAACGGGCTTGATGGTTACCATGCTTCTGTGGTAGTAGCTAGATTCCCCACACATTTCTGACCACTGGGTTTAATTGCAACCATTTAAATTCCTCACGTTGTTGTTCCTTTTGCTTCCTCTCTAAAGCCAGGGATTAAACTATGGCATAGTTACAATGCAAATGGCCAGTCTAGTATGTTTATTTCAAATTCTCAGATATTATTAGTGTGTGTGATTGCTCATGCACGTGGGAGTATTTATTCCAGAGAGGCTTACCCAGTGGTTTGTGTTCATCACTAGGGGAAAGCCTTGAGTATGGAGGAGGAGGCGACTCTGAAGAAGAACAGAGCAGTATTAAAGTCACAGACATGTCTAATCATGAAATAGCTGAAACATTCATGTGCAACACATAAACAAGGTATGAAAATGACAGTTTCCTTTATGCACACTCACAAAGTACCTTAACCTGTAGTAACTGTTGATTTGTTTTTGCCTGATCCACCATTTCCTACATTAGGCTAATACATTATAGACACGCTATATTCAGCAAACATGATCAGCTGTTATAGCTAAATCAATCATCCTTTATGCAATACATTTTGCCATTGTAAAAAAAATGATTATCTTTAGTTGAAACGTTGCCTTCAAAGTTAAATCTGATTTCGTTTAATGGTGGAAGACCACAGGAATTTGGTGATTGTACCTCTTTTTTAATAATCTCTATACATTTGACACCCAAAGAATACTTCATTATGTGTGTTTTCATGTGTAAGTAGCAAAATAAAAACGCAACCTGATTTTTTTGTGCCATTTGGGTCCAGCATGTTCAGATCACAATTCTATGTAATACAGAATGATCAATTCATACTGAAGAGGCTATGCTGAAATTACAAAAAACACCTACATGTTGAACATTTTATAAAATGTTTTGCATATCGGTTAAATCAAAAGGTTAAACACGATCCAAATAACCCCAGGCTAATTTTGGTTTAATTATGTTAAGGCATTGGTCTAATTAACAGAATTTTGTACATAACAGTATTTCATTTCCTTTACAGTATTGAACAGTTATTCACTCAAACTCTGTTAAAGAAATGAATTGCCCCCCTCCTCTTAATTTAAAGCACCTAAAAGCTATTTACAACTACAGATAACGCTTTAAATACTCACTATGAACCACAGAAAAACAGAAACAGCACTATAGGAACACAAACTGCGCGAACAACGCAGCATATAAATTCGCCAGGTGTATGGCCCGTTTGGCCTTCCATAAATCGCTCGTAGCGCACGTGAGCTCGCCTTGTGGGGAAAGCAAAAGGAGCAGCAGAAAAAAAACGTATAATAGCGAGTGTCTCTTTAAGAGCGACGGTGGTAATTGCCAGGATCCTAAACTCAGTCACTCAGATACACACAGCTAGTCAGTCTGGCGCCAGCGGTATGCAAACTGTATATTATCACCACTCCTTCGTCTAAATAGCATGAGGGAGACCTTCTTAGGCAAAAAGGGCTTTTAAAACACAACTTGAAACTGATCTCATTTCAAAAGGGATAATGCCTAACCAAATAAAAGAAAAGAAAAGCCGTTTTGTCTGCGCGCTTCAAAGTTCCATTTAGCGTGCACTTGCATTGCATGTTTGCTTTTGCTTGTAGTTTTTGAGAAACCAAAGTAAAGTGCAACAGGCACCGACATACGTGCTGTTAAACTGTATTTAAAGCAGTGTTAGAGTCAGAAGAGCACTGACTGCAGAGAATTGTGTAATTCGTTCAATTAAAAGCCTCAATTTAAACCCCCAGACGCTGGTTATCATATTAACGTACTCGGCGACACATAGCACATTTAAATGACTTTTTCGTGAACGTTAATTGAAGAAACTGTTAAGAGTTTGTGGATCAATAACATGAAAAGTCTCTCGGGTTTTATCGGAACACGCATGTATACGTACCTGTACATCTTCATTAGCTACTGAATTAGCAATAAACACTGTTTGTTCTGTGCTTTTTGTGTTCAGTTGTAAAAAACTACAGACATTCGATTGTCTTCTGGGCCAAAGGGCTTTTATGGCTGGGTGTTGAGGATTTTACAACTTCAGCAGCTTGTAGTGTCTCTGATTGGAGTTAGTTTTGTTAGTACAGTGCAATACAAGGTTCTACACAGACTAATCTGGATCTTTGGAATGTATAGCGTATTAGGTTTGTGGTTTTAAATTGACAAAGATCCAGGTTCAGATTTCAAACCAGAGACATTGGTGTAAAGGGAATAAGACAGTATTCTACTACAGAGCAACTACTACATAATACTTTTTAAAAACAGGTTGGTAATTTTTAAACTGCAAGACTAAATTTTACTTGGATTAGTTTCTAATCAGTTTTTTAATTTGCATCACATTAGCATTTTGACCACCTTACATGAACATTCACCTTTTCTTATTTGGATTAGTATTTTGACTTTAATAACTTTTTTGTTCATGCCAAATTTCTGGAATATTCAGTGACAATTAGAAAATATCAATGTCTGTGCTTAATATACTGCTCGAAATTAGGAGACACTTCAAAATGAAATATCCCATAAAGAAATATCCCCTCGTTTTTGTGAGTAGTGTACAATTCACTAACATGCAGGTCAGTCTTATTTGAGGTGAATTAATTAAGCAGCAACATGGCCTCTTGAATGCTTACACTAGAAGAGGCATCTTTAAAATGGCAGGATTTTAATGAAGAGTGTAGAAAAGCAGCTACACAGAGATCATTAATTGAGTGGAAACTCGTGAATGCATAGTTTGGTTGTAGACTTCAAGGCTTTCTTGCTAGGTGTCCAATAAACAAGCTTTCCACACTGACTTGCAGGAGTGCTAGCCACTTTTCTTTAAACCTGGGAACTATTTTAACCTTTCACTCACTCTGTGAAACCCCCAGTGGAGAGCTACATTTTATCGAAAGCATCTGTAATGTGTTAATCAGTGCCACAGCTCATGCTCTAAATTCAAGTTTTCTTGGCATGCAGCAGGACTTACACCAGTTTCATTCTAAAAATGCTCATTTGCATTTAACACAAATGATTCTATCATAAGGTCCTCATTTTCTTCAATCAGTGTCTACACCAGCAACATTGAAGCCTTTGAATTAACTTGATTTTTGTATAAGTGTGATTTTAAAACTATTATTATACTTATGGTTTTCAGGCAGATCCAGAAATATATATTTTTTAGGGTAAATTGTTGTATTTCAAATTTTATTGCAAAAAAATGTTAAGTAAAGGTGTTAGAAAATTACATATTTAAACATACTTTTTAAATAAATGGGTGGGGGTCAACTATTGGTATTTTAAAATAGATTTTCACATCCATTTAAAATATGTTTGAAGTGAGTAACAATATAGGTTTAAAAGTTCTTGCATCTGTTTATACCCCATATGGAAAGAATAGTGTATTGTGTTATTATGCAGTAGTATTTCTAATAATGTCCATAGCTCAACGTATTTTAGAAAATGATTTTAGCCTAATAACCTATTGTAAAAACACATTTTCTAATGTGCAAGTGTTGCTCTGCCAACAGGATTTAATCAAAGTGTCACTCAACCTTTAACAGACAAGCAGATTTTAATTTGAACATAATAAGGCAGTGTTAGTGAACCTTCTCTGTCCAGGCTATACATATATTCATCATAATTATTATAAGCACAATTAAACATACATCACAAGTTACCAAGCATAACTCAAGTTCCACTCAGTAAGGAAATTTCACGCTGTATAGTTTAGATTAAATTAAGCAAACTAGACTTTTCATAACTCGTGCACTCTCTGCTGAGGCCTGCCAGCATCCTGGTGAAAGCAGAACAGGTGTGCTTACCTGGACCACACAGGCGACTGTAATGATAGGGGTTGCAGCAGACCAGCGGTCCGTCTCTGCAGCCGAAGCTCTCGCACTCCCAAAGTGCTTTGAGCTGCGCTGTGTGCTGCAGGTCTGTCCATTTATAAAGCTTACACACCAGCAGCTGAGGTGGCGCTGCATGGTGCCCGAGCCGCAGCTCACCTCGGGTCACCATTACACACTCACTCGGCATTCCGCCTCGGGACTCTACAGCCTCGAGGAGCGCGTCCAGCGTTTTCTCCTTTAGCCGTTTGAGCAACGAATAAGTTGCGGCCTTGAGCTCCTGTTCTGC
>JAUZSU010189005.1:0-12168 GCA_034780255.1 Parotocinclus maculicauda
CTTCTTTATTTAATCAGGCACCCTCATTTTCTCCTGCCCAGAGACATGAGGGATGAGTGGGTGAACGCTGCACATTTATTCCTCCTTTGTTTAAATCTCTTGTTCCTCACACTGGCCCTGCCCTAGCCTTTGTTTCATTTATAAAGGGAGAGAGGTATCATCAAGTATTGCAATAATAGCTGTAATCATATCTTTGGAGCTTCTAGGACTGTTGTGTTTTACTTGATCTGGGATTTTCTTTGAAGATGGAGGAGGTTTGTCACTGATAACCTCAAAAACATGTTTTCCAATATTGCACAGTCCTTCAGCCTGACATCTCTAGTGGCTTCAGATGATTTCTCCATTGTTTAGTCGTAGCATTACCTAAAAGATTAGCTTTAAGCATTTGATAATCGCCCTCGCTATTCAGAGCGATTATCGCTTAGTATTGCACTGTGCCCTTTAGCATTAGCAATGAGGACCTGCTCATTGTATTTAAGGCCTGTTAATATCTATGAGAACATTCGATACGTAACAATGGGGATATTTATAACTGAAATTGATTTGGCTTGGATTTCAGGAGCTAGTTTTTTTGTTGATCTGATGTTTTTCTGTAAACAGATAATGTTGCTGTTAGCTCTTTCACAAACATCCCGTGCTCAAGTTTGTAGTTCAAACCTATCCCAATATAGGGCTTACAAAGCAATAGATATTTGTGGTGTAACACAATATACATACATTTGAGAATCCCAAGCTGGAGGCAGTCTACTTGCAGTGCTTTCGTCTGAGCTGAAGCTACCTCTAAGTTTGGAGTATACACATTTTGTGCAAGAAAGTGCATCCTGAGCATGAATGAGTGTGTGTGTGTGTGTGTGTGTGTGTGTGTGTGTGTGTGTGTGTGTGTGTGTGTGTGTGTCCTCTGTTTGGGGGTAAATATGTTTCTTGAAAGAAATATGAATTAAAACACACACAGGTTATTCTACACGCTTCTGGATATAAGACACTAGGTTAAACTAGGTTAAACTAGGTTTAAACTATTTGCTGACCTGGGTGTCATCTTGGTCACTCCAAGTATTCAGTGTTTACATCATCCTAATGCGCTGTTGTCAACCTTCAGTTATTCTTTAGTCTTTCAAAAATGTTTTTAAAAAATTGTGGTTAAAATTTTGGTAAGGGATAAAATAAACATTTTCTAAGGGACAAAATAAAAATAGTTTAAAAAGCAAGAAGGTTTTCTAAGGGACAAGTTTTAAATATTTAAAATTATTTAAACTTTAAGGTAATCATAACTACCAGGGAGTGAACTATGTGCTGCAAATGGACTTTAAGATTATTTTCGAAAATGCATATACCACATAGTCAAAAGTATGTGGACCCCAGTCCTCCCTTATAATTACTTGCTTCTACTATGTCAGTACCCATTGTTAACAGGTGCATGAGATGTATTCAGCTATTCAGTCGCCATACACAAAGGTTGGCAGTACAATAGATGGTACTGAAGAGTTCATTGGCATCCACTGTGGCACTGCCCTGTTAGATCTGTAATTGCCCTTATTGGGAAACAAAAACCTCTAGGTAATACAAGCTTGCAAAATAGAACCACAAAGTGCTCAAGTGCGCAGTGAACATCTGTCCACAGTTCAACAGTTCAAATTCCAAACAGTCTTTGGGTGGTACCTAGTTCATTGGACTTTTATAAACTTGAACATGACAAACAACAATGATTTATTATTATGTTTTTTGGGGGTCCATCTATTTTGTAGTGTCTGTCTTTATTGCTAAAATAACTAAATTGATGGTGAGTAAAATTTTCATGGAATTTTACCAAAGTAAGAGAATGTACCCTCCTCCAAAGTGCTAAATGTCTGAACTTGTCTGACCAAGTTTGGCACCCAGGATCTAACTGTATTGCATTATGATATTAATTAAAGCTATCACTTTCAACTACAGTATGAAACAAGTAATCCTATTTCAAAGTATCCATACAGGATGTCCATCCAGTTGCAACAGTCATTAAGTTGCAGGCCCTTCCCTACACCATGGTACTGGGTCAGCATGGTCAAAAGTTCATATTGGCACTTGCTTTGCTCTGCATCTGTCAATCAAAGCCTAAACTAAAGGAAAAGGCTGGATCTACGTTTGAACAAAGTCTTTAAAAGTGAACGTGAACCGTCAGTCTTATCTTAGATCAGAGCTCAGACTCTATATGATGTAACCGCTTGCTAGAGTTCAGGGGTACTGACAGGGTTTCCATCTCCGCTCCCAAATCTGCCCTTCCGTCTTCCTCCTCTTCCTCCCTGCTGATGAATGCCAGTTCGTTCTCATAACAGAAGTTAGTGCTGGAGTGCAAAGACTTGCTCTCCTCAATGTCTTTGGCACTGCAGAGTGGTGTGGAGGGCACCTCGTAAGTCTTGTGAAAGTGTGTAAAATCCACCTTGTAATGGCTCTTCTCCTCAAACACCACTGGCTCAAAGCGATGGCCCCATAAGATTTCACTGGCGAGGTAAGAGCTGCGCACCTGAGCCGTCATTGCTGTGGCCTCAACCATGCCCTCTAGGATCACCACAATCTCAAAGTCAGAATTGTCCAGATCCTGCTTGCTGATTCCAAACAATGGGCTTTCATCATTTATCTCATGGATGATGGTCAACGGCGAGACGAGGAAGATACGATCAGTGCCTCTGTCGTAGCCCACGTTGATGTCGATCTGGTCGAGGGGAATGTACTCGCCTTCTTCAGTCATACGCGATTTGATTAGTTGTGCCCGTACGTGAGCCTCTACAATGTGACTCTTTCGCAAGTTGCCCACACGCCACATCAAGCAAAGCTTGCCGTCACGCATGGCGATCACGGCGTTGTGTGAGAACAGCAACGTCTGGGCCCGCTTTTTAGGCCGTGCCATTTTGGCCATAATGGCACCAATCATGAAGGCGTCAATGATGCAGCCCAAAATGGACTGGATCACAACCATGACCACAGCCAACGGGCACTCTTCTGTCACACAACGGAACCCGTAGCCAATTGTGGTCTGGGTCTCGACTGAGAACAGAAAGGCTGCTAGAAAGCTGTTGACCTGCATAATGCACGGTGTAAAGTCGTCACTCGAGGCTCGGTCAAAGTCACCATGCATGAGCGCAATGATCCAAAAGAAGAAACCAAATGCCAGCCAGGACACGACAAACGCAAGAGAGAAGAGGAAGAACATCCAGCGCCAACGGATATCCACACAGGTGGTGAAGATGTCAGCCAAGTAGCGCTGCGACTGCTCTTCCATGTGCGAGAAGCTGACGTTGCACTGGCCCGTCTTGCTGACGAAGCGGCTTCGCGTCTTTCGTCGCGTCTGAATCTTACCATTTCCAAATCCATTCCCGAGGGCAGGCATGTTGCCGTGCCAGTGGATGTCCTCCTCTGACGAAGTCACGACGTTGTAGCGGTGGGATTTGCCCACACTCATGCCAGTCTGTCCAGTCCGGACAAACCAGTAGATGGAATATCAGTCTTCTATTACTTTTCAAAACTCAACACACAGCACACAGGGACCTGTGAACAGATAAGCAACAGATAAGTGACAGATAATGCCCAAACTGTTTCAATGCTTAATAATAATAATCATTTAGGTAGTGGGCAACACGTAGGTGTGGTGGGTAGCACCGCTGCCTCACAGCAAGAAGGTCCTGGGTTCAATCCCAGGGTGGAGCGATCTGGGTCCTTTCTGTGTGGGGTCTGCCTTTTCTCACCGTGTCTGTGTCTGTTTACTCCAGGTACTCTGGTTTCCTCCCACCGTCCAAAGACATGCGGGTTAGGTTAATTGGTGTCTCTAAAAAGTGGCCCTTAGTGTTTGACTGTGTGTGTGTGCCCTGCAATAAATTGGTGTCCTATCTAGGGTTGCTCCTAGGGTTGCTCCCTTGCACCCAGTGTTGCCAGGTGGGCGCCGGCTGGCCCGCAACCTTGTGTGAATTAAGCGGATGATAATGCATGCATTCAGGTACTCCCTGTTTTACGATGGCCTGACTTATGATACTTCAACTTTATGATGGGAATCTGATAATACACGTAAATACATATTCAAAAGAAACCGTGTTCTGAAATTTTTAATCGGCTTTTTTCTTTTGAACATTTCCCTCACATACAACACATCCACTATGAGAGCTGACTGTTTATTTACCATATATAATATAATATATTTACCCAGATCTTAACATATCTTAGAACATCCAGCGTAACGAGATATCCGTGTTATACGTTAGTTGTTCTATCCATATTTGTAATGTTTTGGCTGATTGGTGTATATCTTGTAAGATGGTGCTGAATCGTGCCATTGATGGTGTCATAAACACTAGCTTTGAAATGTTCGTGCCATTTTTCAGTGGGTATGAGTGCGGCAAGAAAATGTTTCCTCCAACACCAATCTACCACAAATCTACACCAAACAGGATTTGTTTGGGGATTCATATTGCTTGCACCAATGCTGGCATGCATTATTTAGAGCGGAAACCCCATTTAAGTGACCTATAGCCTGTTGGAGTGAATAATTCATGTAAAGGTGGTGGTTCCTAATAAAATGGCAACAATACTAAATTTTAAATGAATATTAGAAGCTTGTGATAACAGCAATTTTTGTTATGTGGCTGGATAAGTGGCCCTTGATTTGCCACTGGTGCTTTTATCCATCCAGCAAAGCAGCACACATATTCTCATTAAACCATTTACATGAAACAAAATGTTCAATAAATGAAACAAGCAGATGTGACTCATCATTTTGAGGGATCAAAAAATAATGAAAGTGGCTTTTCTGAGAGAAATTGTACATTGTGTATCCACAAATGGGACCTGTAAAGAATTTTAAGTTAAGAGCTAGGATATGAAAAAGTGGTTTGATACCTAAAGGCAACATTGTGTAACAGAGTGATGTGCGTGGTGAATACACCCCTACGGTGCCAACTTTAACATTCTTACATTCTAGCCTTACACTACAGGTTGCATTATTGTTACGTTTTATTACATATTGTGGCTATACACTATATTGGTAAACATGAAAATTAAGAAGTGTAAAATAAAACGTCATGTTTTTAAGGCCTCCCCCAGAACCTTTAACAAGATAATGCTCTACCTCATAAAATAATTGACAATACCCATGTCACAGTTGTAGGCAAACCAGCATAAACAGTATTTTGTGCAGCCTCTCTATGCAACACAACACTGCGTCTTCTGTAATGCTCGATGAAAGAGGATTCAGCAGAACTAGAAATCTGAGACACTACTCAATACAGAGTCTGAGTCCTCCAGAGTCTCTATTGTTATTTCTTATCTTCAGTTCACCCCACAGGGTTGCAGTGGGGTTTAGATCAGGGGGTTGACATGACCATGTACAACCCTGAATCAGAAAAGGATGGGGTGGTATGGAAAATGCATAATAAAACTTCTTACATTTACTTCGTATTAATTCATTGAAGTTTAAACCCAATGTGTTACATTCACTCCTGTATTTCAGGCCTGCAACACATTCCAACCATGTTGTGGGGCGTGATTTAGACTATTAATGAGGTAAAAGCTAAATTGTGATGTAATTTCAGACAAGTGACTGTGCTCTCTATCCTTCTTTCTTGCTGTGTGTTAGAAAAAAAAGAAACTTGATGACCTATCAGGCAGCCATATTACATATACATACCCTTTAATGTTTTAATCCCAGCAATCCTTGCCAGTGTAGGAGGGGGGATTCCAGAGCCTCTCATTGGAATTCACAGGGTGTAGGCAACATGAACCATGAACAGGGTGTAAATCTAATACAGGGCTGGGTAGTGGTCACTCTTGCAGCATCAGGGATGTCACCCTAACCACCCCTTTCAACCTGAGGTCATCATCTTACGATACACTTCCACAAACTTGTGTTGTGAAGATCAGACTGATAGGTCCTAGTTTTATTAAGTACAACAGAGTGCCATCTCACACCCCCCTGCCATCCCTTAAGGGGGTGGTGATCTCCTGACCATCCTCACCTCACACAGATGCAACCAACTGTGTGTCAGCCAAGCTTGTGAGGCCCTGAAGCAAGGTCCCTGGAGTGGTGTGCTAGAGTATTTAACCTCTGCACCACCCAGGCCCAATATTAACCATAATATCTAAAATAACGTGTAACCCAGCAACCCAAAGCTCTTGGAGTTTGATATAACACCATGGACAAGGAATTACTTTGACAAACATTTGTCAAGCACTCAATTATGGAGCTCCATTCACAAATACCACTTAGAACCTTGCAGTGCAAAACAGACGATGATAATGTTAACCACATCCAGAAGTGGTGTCAACTTTTTTGGGCTAAGAGGTATCTGGGATGAACCATCACACAGTGGAAAACATGTTGTGATCAGATAAATTAGTATTCCAGATCTGCTTTATAAGAAATGGACACTAGAGACAAAAAGGGCCCTCCACACTAATATCAGCACCAAAACCCGAAGCCAGGGTCTGCCATAGAGTGTCAGTGCCATCTGTGATGGCAGCAGTAATGCAGAAAAGTACATAGATATTTTGGAGTAACATATGCTGCCTTCAAGACAACATCTTTTTCAGGGATTTCCATGCATTTTTAACAAGACAAACCAAAACTTCATGCTGCACACATTACATGCCTGTGGAAGTCCCCAATATAGAATGTGTGGAGAATTGTGAAACAAAAAATGAAACCCTGAAATGCTTCACATTTTAAGACGTCCTGGCAGGGAAAATGGGACATAATAACACTTTCATTACTTGGTATCCTGGTGCCAAAACATCTTTCAGGAGTCGAAGAAATGGCAAATGTTTTTTTTACCATTTTTGCACCCCTGAGATGCAGGAATAGATCTTAATTAATAAATTTAAATATATATGTTTTTTGTTTTTCTTTGCATTTTCCATTCTGTCCCAACTTTTTCTAATTTAGGTTGTATATCAATGTGTGATCACTGATTCTCAAAGTGTTAGTGATTTTTTTTAATTATGCGAGATATTTTTAACACCACCTAACAGGGAGCGATTAAAAACAGAGGTGATGAAGTCAAATTTGAAGTGTTAGTGATGTTACTCTGCTCTGCCATTGTGTGCAACGCAAGTGTTCCCCTGTGTGTCTATTTCTGTGTGTCTGCCGAACAGACTGAGCAAATTTTAAGTGGCTAAATTAGCACTTTTCCTGTGAAATTCGATTCGACACCCCGCAGCAGCAGAGAATCTCAACTGTCAACTTCTGTAAAAATGAAGGTTAAAACCTAAGCTTATATCATCCCCAGTACCTAACGCTTGGTTTGGCTGTCTGAGTGCTGTGTCATGTCTTTGCAAGCCCTCCCTTGCTGTCTCTAAAGCTTAGATTTGGGAGCCCAGTCCCTTTCTGAATCAAGTGATCTTCCTTTCTAATAATAGATGCCTGTCTCAGGATGGCTTGAGACCTACACAAACACCCACACACCCACTTCTGAGGAGCTGTGTGTTTGTGTGTGTGTGGCATTCTGAAGTCATGCAAGAAGAATCAGAAGTGGCTAGTGATAGGTGCTGCTATATTGGTGAGTGTGAATATCTGAGGAGTCTCTCAGATCAGATGAAGGTGATAATGAGAAAAACACGCCGTATCGTTCCCCTCAAGCGCGAACGGCTCCTTCCTTACAGTGCTCGGGAATCAAAGGATCAGACGACGAAATGGAGGAATATAGAGGTTACCATGGAAACCCTGTCTGCTAGAGGTGTGCGAGGGGTGAGTGTTTGAGGGGCGACCGCCGGCTTCGTGCGGTGGTATTTTAGTCATCCTCCAGGTGGCCAATCACTCAGAAAAGAGAAAAAGAAAGGCAGAGAGACAGAGCTTTGGTACGATACAGGGTAATGAGCAGGAAAAGTTGAGTTTTTTTGGAGGCAGGGGGAGAAACACCTGTTACTGCAGTGAGCTGGCATGGCCCTCGCTTCCTGAGGAGATGCCAGGTAGTGTGCCTCAGTGCCTGTTAGAACAACCCACTCTCTCTTGAGCCCAGGAGTCAGCCTTACAGACCTATTTCTGAAGCTTTGAGCATTTGGAGTACTCCAGCATTTTTCCTCTTTTGTACCATTCCCATGGGCAGTAATGTGCTCACATGACTGTAATAAAAAAAAACTGTTTCCGTTTATTTTTGGCTTCCCTGAATTTTCGGATATAGTTATGCACCACATTACATTCCGTACAGACAACATATGTTTGCATATATGATAGGGGTGGGTATTGGAATGGACTTCATGATACACAGGTATAGATACAATTATATCACAGTACACTGCGATATGATGCATATTGTGATGTCACTGCACTGTATGTCTTAAGAGTTCAGCAAACAAATTGAGTCAAAACTCGGTACTGTGACGTCTATAGGAATATAGATTGTAATTTACACAATATTTAAACCATGCCTATTCTTGCTTTAAAAATATTTTGATCTGAAAATCAATGTAGTATATATCCGAAAATAAATATCACAATATATTACTGTATCGATTTTCTTAGCACAACTCCAATACATTTACATTTCCAGCATTTAGCAGACGCCCTTATCCAGAGCGACTTACAACTGATACAGTCTTACAATTTAAGCAATTGTTGGTTAAGGGTCTTGCTCAAGGACCCAACTGTGGCAGCTTGACAGAGGTGAGATTTGAACCCTGGTACTTCTAGTCCAGAGTCCAGTACCTTAACCGCTAGGCTAGCACAGTCGCTTACACAGCCCCAATACACAGTACATCTGTTGTCCGATACTGTTATTACCCTTATTATGAATTGCATTAATCTTTTAGCCCATATACAAGTATCACCTTGCCAGACACATTTAGCTTTTGTAGTACAGTATCTCTAATGATGCACAAAACAGCTCAGATTCGGGTGCAGATAGATATTTTAAAAGTTTTATTAAGCATGTAGAATTAGTGTGTGCAGACTGAATGCTGAGCAATATGTGGATGGAATCCTCATAAATGTAGAGATGATGATGAAGGTCTTACTACTTAGGTGAATTACATGCACTGGATATTCGCTTTGTAATGCAGCCCACTACAGTGAAAGGCTCTTTTTTCAGTTACTAAATTGCCTGTCATAAATATAATAGGAAATGGTCACAGAAGACTCTCTTTTGTAAGTCACTACACTTAAATCGAGCTCTACAGCAATGTGGTTTTATTTACTTACTTACTTAAAAAGTAAAAAAATCAATAGATGGCAGCCAGTGTTGATATCAATATATAAACTAAATCAGAATATATGGAAAACACTGTCCTATCTTGGATATTTAGGACCAGTTCTACAGACAATATTGTTGATGTTAAGCAACATATATGCCACATACAAAAATTTTCCAAAGTCAATAAACAGAGTCAGAAAAATGATATCTTCATAATTTAATGAACACAACCCTACCCAAACTGATTCAGAGCTGTGCAGTTCCAGGTTATGGGCTTTACTTAAAAGTCCAGCCGTGGCAGCTGGTAGGAGGGAACTACCATAGTTCTTAGATCGCCATGTATAGGTACTTTTTAGCTCCTACTCTTCAGAATAGGTCATTTTCTCAGCATAGGGGAACCTTGAATGATGTAAATTTGCGATGATAGGTCCAGACCTATTGACATCCATTTGTCAATGTTCATACGTGGGCCACCTTTCACCCCGTCATCATGGTCCGGACCCTGACAGATCAGGTACTATCTGTACTTGGGTGGTGGAGTGCATTCTCAGCACTGCAGTGACACTGACATAGTCATGGTGTGTTAATGTGTGTTTCAATGGTACAATTGGATCAGACACAGCAGTGCTGCTTGAGTTTTTAACAGCCACAGTGTTACTGCTGGGCTGATGATAGTCCACCTGCCAAAAATATCTAACCAGCAGCATCCTATGAGCACTATAGAGGGACTAGAGGATGACTAACAAACTGTGCAGCAACAGGTGAGCTACTGTCTCTGACTATAAGATGGACAAACAAGGTAGACGTGTCTAATAAAAAGAGGGGCTTGTTAAAACTCCAGCAGCACTGGCACTCACTCATCAAGATCTCATCATTAGCCTGCCTAGAGCTACTCACTTTCAGTCAGTGGTGAACAGTAATTAAAGAAACATCGTTTGTTACTATTCTTAAGTATTTTTTTTTTTCCATTTTGGGTGTCTTTAACTCAACTAAATTTTAAAGAAAAATATCGTACTTCTTTGTTCCCAAACTTTTTCTGGAACTCAAGTGCCCCCCTTTTAGATATCTTCCACCCAACCCAGGTCCTTTGACCTATAACTAGTTGATTAAACAAGAGTCTTGTTACTAAATTATTGAAGAATTATCAGTTCATACAAAAAGTATTTTAGAACTAAAACAGTTTGAAACGCATTACTCAAACAGAGGTTTAAAGGGTTTTATTGGCATAGTATTTAACATTGGGCATCACTACTTTAACTCAAGTCCATGATTTGTTTACTTAGTCCACCACTTTGTTTCATGCCCGCCTAATCCAATTTGGTGTCAAATGTCGCAGGGCACATGCACTTACACTCACGTACATGCATTGGAACACTTTCAATATGGCAGTTGACCTAACGCATTTCTTTGGATAGTGAAGGAAAAACACTCCGACACAGGGATAACTGAGAACAGAAAGACACACTGGAGCTCTGAGGTGAAAGTGCTGACCACTGAAAAGACATGCTGCCCTTAACTGGATCTCCATGTGTACATGAACTCAGAATATGCATATGTCACGTTTGAAGAATTAAGGGCTGTCGATGAGCTTGATCTGTGCAGCCGAGAAGTAAGGGGGAATACAACAAGTTCCCCGTGGCCAAGCAATCAGTCAGAGAATCTGTGCGACTGTCTAGGCGGCCTGATTTGCAGACACTGATGTGAATAACAGAGTGCAGACAGAGGTGGCTGGCAGGACTCCATCCCAACTGGTTCCCCTACCCCCACTCAGTTTGTCAATACGTCTGTATAAACTGCCTAAATGAAAGCGACAGCTGTCATTTGAAGATCTGCCCGCTCACTTTTTCTTTAGTTTGGCAATGGCAGTCATGACTAGAGATGTAAATCTGCTATAAAATATGCTAAAGCTGTCACTTAACGTTGGTGCAAGACATCAGAAATGACTCTCCAGTCCATCTGGAACAGTCCTCTTAGTGACATGCTCCATGCTCCATTAGTCTTGCTTAATAAACTTTACGAGGAAAGACTAATAGCATTTTCACCATACGCGCAGTCCTATTACAGGTTGCACAGGGGGACCTAGAGTAATGAGTGTGCCGTGTGATCCGATTTTCAATCTGATCTGATTGTATTAGTTGGAGAGTCATGAATCAATAAGTAGCAATTATGTTAGGATTCCAGATTTTACGCCGTGTTTGGCTTTGGACTTGCTCTCTGATTACTGCTCTCAGAACTTTGCATGTAGTACAGAAGTAAGCATGGCTTATTCAGCTGAACTGTTTGTGTCACTATCAGGGTAGGCTTTAAAGAAGACACCGTGTGCTTAGGCAGATGATCGTCACACTTGCAGACTGCAAACGCTTTAACTGCACTGAAGCTGCCACCTGATACCCTTTGCATGATCTTGATCAACACAAACAGGCTACCATATGTAAACAGTCTGTGGTTCTAGATCTTAAGTGTTTTACTGTCATTTCTTACAGTTCCAGACCTCAGACAGCATACAAGTCGACAGGTTGCAATCATTCCTGCAATTAAATGTTAACATAACATAGAAATTCTTTTTTCTTACCTTTTTCTCAGTGGTTAAACGCTCATTCTTGTGGTCATGATCCTTAAGGGTAGAACCACTCTTCAGTCACAGGGCTCCTTATGTAGTCCTGCAAGGTCCTCATCGTCAACGGTACCCACATGCACTTGCTCTCTCTCTCTCTAACGCACAGAAATGCAGCTAGGAGAGGGTCTTTACTGAAGGTGGTACGTGAAAGCAGATGTAAATCATTGGAAACATTCCATTCATTTCCCACTAACGCACAAGTTCATCTGGGATGGAGCTTCAGGATTTCTTGTGTTCTCCAGTGTTTCAATGCAACCAGTGATCCCCCTCCCTCATGCTATCTGATCTGCTTCTCTCTCTCACACTCTCTCTCTCTTTCGCTCTCTCTCTGTCTCTCTTTCTCTCTTTCTCTCTCTCTCTCTCTACCACACAAAATACTTTAGCATTTCATTTGAAGCGAGTAAATCT
>JAUZSU010189016.1:0-12167 GCA_034780255.1 Parotocinclus maculicauda
AGCTGAAAGCCAGCACAGAGTTTGCCAAAAAACACGTGAAAGACTACCAGACTATGAGCAATAAGATTCTCTGGTCTGATGAGATGAAGATTGAACTTGTTGGCGTTAATTCTAAGCAGTATGTGTGGAGAAAACCAGGCATATACAATCCCAACAGTGAAACATGGTGGTGTCAGCATCATGTTATGGGGGTGTTTTTCAGCTGCAGGGACAGGGCGACTGGTTGCAATTGAAGAAATCTCTTGCAGAGTGCTCAGGACCTAAGACTGGGCCGAAAGTGCTACTTCCATCAAGACAATGACCTGAAGCACACAGCTAAAATAACAAAAGGAGTGGCTTCAGAACAACTCTGTGACCATTCTTGACTGGCCAAGCCAGATCCCTGACCTAAACCCAATCAAGCATCTCTGAAGAGACCTGAAAATGGCTGTCTACCAACATTCACCATCCAACCTGACGAAACTGGAGAGGATCTGCAAGGAAGAATGGCAGAGAATCCAAAATTAAGGTGTGAAAAACCTGTTGCATCATTCCCAAGAAGACTCATGGCTGTACTATCTCAAAAGGGAGCTTCTACTAAATACTGAGCAAAGAGTCTGAATACTTATGACCATGTGATATTTCAGTTTTTCTTTTTGAATACATTTACAAAAATTTCTACGTCTGTTTTTTTTTCTGTCAAGATGGGATGCTTAGTGTACATTAATGAGAAATAAAATGAAGTTTTTTTATTTTAGTAAATGGCTGCAATGAAGTTGTGTGTGTTAGGTTAATTGGTGTCTCTAAAGCAGCCCTTAGTGTGTAAGTGTGTGTGCCCTACAATGAATTGGTCTAGTGTTGTTCCTGCCCTTGCACCCAGAGCTGCCGGGTGGGCACCAGCTGGCCTGAGACCCCGTGTGGATTAAGATAATTGATGGATTGGTGACAATACACTCTACTGAACAGTTAGCACTCTCGTCTGTTCACCTTCATGAATATATCACTTGTTACTCAATCACGAGAATTGACTTTTCCTCTTATTTGCATAAGAGAACAATCAAATAAAATCAATTGCTTTTTTTTAATGGCTTCATATTCATTTTAAAATATCCCCTAGTTTTTGTGAGCAGAGTGTATACAGTAGTTTGACGGTTATTTTTTTTAAACTGTATATGTGAATTATGGTTTATATCACAGGCATTGTAAGAAAATCAGCACATTTCTATAGAACATATCACTGGTTACTTCTTTCCAGTGAACAGTATTTTGAGCAGTCTTAAAATCTTTACATGCATTAGATGTTGTGGTTCACTTTTTTGATGTGCTATCATGCTAACTATACTCATGCGAGGGAAACTCAGGGGAAGTAAGTAATATTTCTCTTGCTCAGGTTCTTGTTTATGACATTGTTGACACAGGTAACCAGTTCTTATGTATGTTCTGTGACTGAGAAAATTCCATATTGGGAGAAGTATATATGCTATCTGCATAAGCATGAACTATGTAAAATCAAAACTGGGCACCTTGAAGACAACACCTCTGATCCAGGGGTGAAAAATGAACTCCCAGATAAGCCTAAACTGTTTCTCCTGATTTCATGTAGTCTCTTCTCAGTGAACCAGAGAAAAGTCATAATAATTATGCAACATTGTCCTGGAATCTCCCTTCAGCTCACATTGCTCTTTGCCTGACCGAGCAGAATAGATAACGTCTTTGGAACTCTTGTTTCACCTAACCGACCACACAGCATTGTTGAACAAAAGCTATACTATAAGCATTCCATGAGTCATGAGTCAATATAAAGACATTGCTTGACAGATTATTGCTCAAATGATCACAATGCAGCAATAGGGGGAAAAAACAACAATAAAAGCCAAAGCTTTAGAAGAATATTTGGGGGAAAACGAGCTTACCTCACTGGTTCGAAATATCATGCGGTAGTTGTACTGCTGACCATGCTCCTTGTGGTCTTCCAACTTCTCCCTCCTTATGCTTACTGCCACTGGGCCAAGCATCTCATCCAAACCAAAGTAGTTCCAGTGTTCTGAAAATGTCAAGGAAAAAACTAAAGTATTGCAGCTCCAGAAAGCTTTTATTATATAAAGATGATACCTTACCTCTCAGGTAGAAGAATTTCCTGTAATAATATGATCCAAGGTCCACATGCTCAACAACATACTGCTTATCCTTATCACTAAGTATGCTGGATGCATCTTTGGAACCCTCTATAACAGCAATGCCTGCATTGGTGCAGTGGAGGTTTGATGGAGGCTCACCACGTCCTGGAACCCTGGAACTCCCACTGCCTGCATCACCTGGTAAAGCAAGGCCAAGCCTATGTCTAATATCACCTCCAGTTTCAGTACAGAAACAAGGACACTTTAGTACTAGTCCATTGCCCTCATCATCAGCCATATCCAAAGAGGGACTGTCCCGGCTGTTGAGTTCCTCCTGACTACCACCAGGAGAACTGTAAGGTAGGCTGTGAGTTGAAGATAAAGTGGATGTTGCTGAGGCAGAAAAGGCTGAAGCAGCAGAGGCACCAGAAGTAGTGTTTTTGCATTTTTCTGCCAAGTTCTGTCTTTTCTGTATCACCTCGTTCAAATTAAAGAGCATGCTCTGAACGTCATAGTGTGAAAAACCTTTAGGACAGATCCACGGTTTTAAAGGAGGTATGGAATCTTCAACACGTCCATCTTCTGAATCTGAGCCCACCTTTGGAGAATCCACTTCTGCCCTCACACTTCGAAGTTTCCTGAATATGGACTCTCCTCCTGTCTCAGATTTTGATCGCCTCTTTGGGGGTTTGTCTCGTTCCCTCAGGTGACCAGAGGGTAACCCATCTGGGAGGTCCTCTCCAAGGTCAAGAAGATCTTGTCTGTCAGAGGACAGTGTTAGCAACTCTGCGAGTCTTTCAGGAGCTGGGCTGCGCTGGTCTTGCTTCTCCTCTTGATAGCCCTTTAGCATCTCAAAGAAGCTGTTCCTTGAGACTTCAGAGGAGCAAACTGCATGTTGATCAATAGAAGAAGTGCTGCCATACTCCCGATGTAACGGGGACCATTTGGTTCCTGTATATCCACCATCTTCCCCACTATCTCCACTACCATCAAGCTCACTTAGAGTCATGTCACTATTGCTACGTTGTCGGATGCGTCTAGTGTTACCTCGCGAGGAGCCTCCATGGCCATCAACTGTGAGCATGTGCACTTCTGTAGAAAGTCCATGTTTGGTTTGATTGATTTTGCTCTGGAGAGTCTTGTGGATGCTTTGGAGCATTAAGGAATCTTGAGGACCAATTAGAGTGCCAAGTTTTGGGTGATTGCTAAAACCAGTCCCTGTATGGCTCATTGTATCAACACTAGTAGCGGTCTGTCGCAAAGTCCCTCCATCTCTCCTTGGTGGCCAGTCGGCAACCCGAGCTCTGACTCCCATTTTTGGCATTCCAAGCATGCTTCCGGTCTGGTAAGTGTTCTCTGGCCGCAGATTAACCGCCCCTCCATTATTTTGGCGAAAGGGACGGACGTAAAAATCCTCTGAGGCACTGACCATCCCCACAGCAGGCCGCTCAGAAGGGGAGCGCTTCAGGCTCGTCATGGTGACACCTCACCAAGGCGAGCACCTCAAGTTTGGAGCATAGCTGGTGACAGGGTTGTGGCAGCAGGTTCTGATCCCACTGTGACCATGAGCAGCAAAATCCTCTTAGTCCTTTGGTTCTCACTGCTTACAGACATCAGAGCTCTACGTCTTACAGCTGCATGAGAGTCTCTTAAAATAATCATGCCTCATATTTTTCAAGGCTTCTGCAACAAGAGACAGAATGTCACATTACACAACCTTAGATAAGCCTCCTTTAGGTTTAATGTATTTAAAATTGAATAGAATTCAACAAATATATGCAAATTTTAAAAATGCTTAAAACTTTGGCCAAACAAGCTTGAACAATCAAGTTAAATGGCATCCATCAATAAAAGTTCGATATCATATTTGCAGTCGAAAAAAACACTAACATCAAACATCTGATCCATTAATACTGACAGGAAATAACCTCATTCAGTGTAAACGGTAAAGAAAATGCAGTTACGCAGTGAGTAGCCAAATATAGTCAATCATTCTTTTGTGTCAACTGATCCAAAAACAAGTGTTGCAGACTCTTGAGGAACTTTTAATTCAGCAAAAGGAAGTAGGGATTAAGCATAGAAAAGCACAAAAGAAGAACTATTTGGCAAAGTACTTTCCTCCTTCATTGTGTGCTTCACACGATCCTCCTTCAAAGTATTTTTATGCAAAGAATGCACTGAGCAAAGACATTTCTTGAACTTGAGACATACACAACTAACTTATCTGATCTCTTAGCCTGCAAGAAAGGTAGCCCAGTGCAGAAGCACTTGGACAGAACAGCAAGTCATTTTTGCTTAATTATCATATGCAAAAGGTTTAACATTCAACTAAACCCTGATACTGCAACTAAACATCATAACTACTTTCCTTTAGCTAGATTTTTACTTAAATGTTAATTCAATTCAATGCATTATTCTTATACCACTATTTCCAATCCAGATATGGAAGGATCGATCGACATATCGAATAATGTTACTCTAATTTAGCTGATTCTGAGGGTCAATCAATGGCATGAAACAAACAAGTCATATTTTGCTAATTAATTTGCTGAAGCCTGTGTGAACCCCATTTCTGTATTTCCATCTTCTGTTTCATATAGGGAGTATAGCCCTGCTCTAATTCCCTAGGTAATAGGCCCAGCAGTTCCTAACTGAAGTGCTAGATAAAAATATAGACTTCTGACTAAGGAACTAAAACAATGGAAGAACCACATATTGTATCCAGCTGTGTGTACAACATATGTATTAGTAATGCAACAGTTATGGAAGGTAATAATTTAAATGGATCAGTTTGGATCATGTTTTTGTCTTGACTGTGATGAAAATGGTATCCAGCCCCGCCATTGATCGGTATTGGCTATCAGCGATTGGTATCCACGACCAAAATGCTGATTGGTCCAACTTTATTTCAATCCTTCTTGACTGGACTGGGACCTCTGAATTTGAGGTCACGTCAACAACTTGACCTCTCTGCCATGTTTCTCAAACTATTTTTGTGCATTATCCTGTTAAAGTTGGCTACTGACATTAGGGCATACTGTAGGAGTGCACTTAGTCTGCAACAATGTTTAGGTGATATGTGCTAAAGTAACACACATGAATGCCAGGACCAAATGTTTCCCGGCGGAACATTCATAGGGTGATGTTCTGGCTAATGTTATTTGCTTCAGCTGTCAGTGGTGTTAGGAATGAAGAACCTTTTAAACCTTTTGACTATCTTTAAAAGAAATTCATCGGTCCTGATAAAAAAAAATAGCTGGAAACTTTGAGTTTTGGTGCTTGTCTTAGGTCAGCACACGTGGACTTTCTTCAGTAAGACCCTCCACAGAGCAGCAATGGTGAGGTCATTTTTTACAAGCTTTCAGCACCATCACCTTTGGAAGGCTGGAAAAAATAGACACCAAGTAACTCATAATTGTGATAACCCACACATTAACATTAAGCCATTAAAATGTTCCTTCACAACATGGAACGCTATCACACCAAACAGCTGATCCCTCATGAAAAACATACGCCTCAAGCTCAATTTTAGGAAGGTTTTGTTCATTTCTGTGGTTTAATTATCCTCCTTTTAAAAGAATCATTACTGTTATATACTCTTTATCATGTTCAAGACTTAGATGTATCTGATTTAAATAATGCTCAGGGTTTTTAAAAAAGCACTAAGTTTACTGTCATTAGACATATACTGGTGTACAGTACAACAAAGTTAGTTTCTTTCCATATCCGAGCTGGTTACTAAGTTGGAGGGCAGAGTGCAGGGTCAGCCATGATACCGTGTTATTAGAGCAGAGAGGATTATTGCTCTAGGGCTCAACTGGGGTAAATTTGGTGGATACCGGGATGTAAAGATTTGAACATAAATTTGTATAGGATTTTAAATGTATTGAGCACAACGCACTACAGTTGTTCCCCAAATTATTTGAAATGAAAGCTTATTCCTGGGCAGCAACAGCAGTTTAATGCCACAGCAACATCTGGTACTGTCTTTATACCTTGGCACCATTTTCAAGTACTGCAGATTTGCATATACATTTATGTCACCAAGTATACAATTAAGAGAGATAAGAGATTAAGCATCTTCATAACCATCCATGTTTTTGCTTTAACAAAACAGCAACACACTTAACATTTCACCTTTTATATACTTTACTATTAGTATCACAAGTATGCTAAACTGATAAAACGGTACTCAGGTATTTTCTTATCTCTGTTTCACTCTGCATATTCTGTTTGGACTGCAATATGACTTCAACTCTAAATGAAGATTACAGCAGTTAAGCTGTTACAACTTACTAAACTTTAATGAACATAACATTACATGCACTGACTGCATACAAGTATTTTTGCAAATATACACTGCAACTGTGATAACCACTTTCACTAGTAAACACTCATTAGAATCCATAAGTAACTCCACCCTATACACTCACTGAGCACAGTTAGAAACAGTTCTACATTTTTCCCGCTTGAAATGGCATAATTATTCATTTTCTGCCTCATTACTAGCCCTAAATTGCTCTCATCTAGACTGTGTTAAAGGCCTGAAATGCAAAACTGTATTAAGAAATGAAAGGAAGTTCACCAGAAAAAAACATGACATATCTTGGTTTTAAACTGTCTGCAGTAAAAAAGTAAATGTGTAACAGTGCATCATTTTTATTTGCATTTTCCTCACCATCCTTCTGATCTGGGGTTTTACATTTGTCTTGTGTTATATGATTTAATACAGCATTTGTTATAAATTAAAATATTTGGTAATTAATAAGTTAATTGGTAATATTTGGTAAGTAATTTTGGCGCATATTTTGCTTTTTATTTTACATACAACACCCACACTGATCGGACATTGGCATTCTAAAATAAAGTGACTCAGACATTACAATTATGTGATAATCACATATTTAAAGATGAACCATATAATTGCTCAATAAATCTAATGTTACATGGTAAAGGAACTAAAACTACTTTGCTGGGAAAAGAGCACCTGAAAGCAGACATGAGCCCCTGTCTAACCTCCTGATCTCTGCTGATTATGCAGATGAGAAATTGGCCGTGAAGCCGTAAGGGGAGCCATGTCCCAGATGATCTCGCAGCATAATTAGAGGAAAGTCCAGGGAGTTGCCAGGCAACAAATACCATGGTGCCCTATGGGTAGACGAAATAAAATCAAATGTGCAAGGAGTAATTTTCCCGTTGTACTGATTAAGAACACTGAATTCATTTCCAATTAATTATTTGTACAAAAATGCTCTACTTTCAATACGTTACGGTATTGTTAAAAAAAAACTAGCACTATGCTGATGTGGTATTACGCCTCTAACAGATGGGCTGTTCTGTGCTAGGGATTCATATGCGCTACTGGCAACGCAATAGTGTTCAAAACATTAGCCTAAAACAAATAATTGCATGCCACTTAAAGCAAAAAAAGTAGGAACATTGGCACTACCAACTAATTCTGTCTTAGTGTCATTAGAATATCATGTATGGTGGGAGCCAAATATCTGAAAACACTTGTTGGATCTTGTCCAGAGAAGGATTCATACTAGAGCAGAATAATGGCCCCAAACCACCTCAAAGCTGTGCAACTACTACAGTAAGATCAAGGAGTGCTGACTGTCATGAACCTTCCTCCACAGCCACCGCACCAGAACAACCTCTGAGCAATTATAGGGGCACTTGAAAACAGAAAGCCAAGCATTCAGCACAATCACAACATATTTCTCAGGAATGTAGACCTGAAAAAGTTGTTACATGAGAAAACAAGTAAGCGTTGAGGAGACTGATGCCGTAACACTTTACCTGGCCAAGAATACGATGCTCCACAAAAATGTTGAAAGCAAGTGTGCAATGTAACCTCTAAAAGTGGTTCATTCTTGTTAGTACTTATTAAGCTGCAAATATTTTTCTGACACCACAATTCCTCAGATTTACACGCAAGCCACTAATAATGATTTATGATCTACCTGGATTTAAGAAATGTACTATTTAAATTATTAATATTACTTGTAGTATATTTGTAGACACCTACAACATGGTGGTAATATTTAATTTTTGAATTATTTTACATTTTGTTGAAGTGTGTTTTATTATAGCACTGTTATATCTGGTCTTTTATATTGTTACTCTGGATTTGTTTTACCAGTAGCAGTGTGTTCAGTAGCCGTGTTCTGGTTAAAAACAAACATACTGGATTCTCATTAACATCGTGGATTATAATTCAGCCTAAAACATCCCATATGGTATTTTTGCCACATAAAATTCACGTTCTGTGAAATATGAAATGAATGTTGTATGAAATGGTCACTGACTGGACATGACCATAGTCATAGACCATGTAGCTACTGAAATGTAAATACAAAGGATATTTTGACCAGAAAAATACTGCAAGCTGTATATAAATGTGCCAGAGTAAGCACTAAAATGCAAGTGATTGATGAGTGATTGAAACAACTGATACTTTTTATTTGATGGAAACCACAAATGATTGACAGTATAATGAACCACAGATGTTTTTCTTTCTTTTTTTAATGGAAATGGGGTAAAATGCTCCAAAATACCCCTTTAAAATTGTAGTTCCACTATTCAAACATTTAAAAGCATGATCTGTTACTTAGGTTGTTTATTTAACATTGTACCAGCCACAATGGCTATTCATGCCAAGAACAAGGTTATTCACAAGCATAAGGC
Source organism: Parotocinclus maculicauda (assembly GCA_034780255.1). NCBI lineage: Eukaryota > Metazoa > Chordata > Actinopteri > Siluriformes > Loricariidae > Parotocinclus > Parotocinclus maculicauda. Next base: position 8,787 of record JAUZSU010189016.1, read on the forward strand.
TACATCAGAACTACCAATTCAGGGTAATCAATCAGCCTGATACATTTCATTGGAATGTAATAGGAAACTGGAGCATCACCACACGAACATGGTGAAAACATGAAAACTGCTCCACACAGACAGAAGCTGAGGTTGCGACCAAACCAAGAACACTGGAGCTGTAAAGCAACTGATGCAATCTGTAATAATGTGAGACACTGCTGGCTGTCTTTCACAAAACACAGAAGGTCAGCCAGATGAAACAGAGACTCAACAAGTTAATGTGAGGCAGTTTATATAGTCACAGGTGAAAAAGAGTATAAAAGGAGTACTACCTACAATAGGACAGGCACATATACTTATGAACGTCACTATCAATTACCGTTTGTTACAGATAAGCAGTAGAAAGTCATACACAGAAACACAAATAACGTCCAAAAAAAATTTCTAAACACATCAATCAAATTTTTCGTCTCTAGTCCAACTAGCTAACTAGCACAAGCACAGAGAAAGGAGAGACTCCCACCTCTGCTTGTGGATCTGCAGCACCATTAAAAGAAAGCTTTTATTTCCTATTAAAATGTATTCTAATTGTTAAGACTAACAAGGCACTGCTTGTTAAAGAGATCCAAATTTAACAGCCAGGCAATTAGAAATCGCATGTGCACTATATTATGCTGACATCATTGAAAGTACGGAAGTTCTATATAGATAAGAACCAATAAGGGATTTCCCAATAGGAAAAGGAAACTGGGCTTCCTCCAAACCATTTTTTTGAAACAAGGCACATTGATATATTGGGATTTAACTGGAGTTCCCATATCCACATATGGAGTTAACTATAGTATATTCATTAATTCACTTTATCAGTTTAATTACAAACAGGGTCATTTGGCCATTTGGCTATAGAACAACCTACAATTAATACAAATGTCCAATCCAAGCATTTATGGATTAAAGGTACTGCTCAGAACCCAGCAGTAGCAACCTGGCTGTTCTGGGGCTGGTATAGTGGTCCTTCAGGTTGGTTGTGTATTACCTTAACTGCTGTACCACCACAGTATTCAGTTCAGTTGTGAGGTGATAAACAGAATGTTCTGCATTCATTGTCTCATTTATTCTCTATATTACAACTTATTCTGGTAACAGCAGGAAACTATAAATAATGCTATTACACATTTCAAACAGTTTCAAATAACAGATGCACAAATACTGTATCATAATCCAGATATTAATCCATGTGATTAAGCAAACAGTATTAAAACAGCCTAATGAAAATATTGCTTGTAACTGGCCACATACATGAGCATACAGTATAAGTAAATCAATATTCAATAAAAAGGTTTTTTAAAAAGTGAAATTAAAATAAAATAAAAACCTGTGAGAACTCCTAAAACCAAAATTACTTTAACTGTGATACCCAATTTAACTGGGAAGTGCTGACTCAGTTATTAAGGTACTGAACCATAAACTGCAGTCTGCCGTGGTGTTGTTTAATTGCATGCAGTTACACTAATGGCCAGAAGCGTCTCAGCCAGACTAAAATCCAAATGCAATGTACTGTGTAACCTGCAAATAAGCTCATACGGCATGACCATTAATGCTTTTTACTGTGGTATTTCTGTTTTTCAGAGGTCTACATGTAAAAGACATACCGTGTTTTTGTAGTGGGGTAGCATGGTAGGTTAAATGGGACTTTGAATGTCAGATGCCCTGATAAGACACTTGTATGAGCAAAGCATTCCCAGATCAATTATAATTTAGTATCCTATCACAATTAATTGATTTGGCACAACAGATGCATATCAGCTTTTTTGTTTCCTAAAGAGGATAAACCTTGGATTTTATTGCCCACACACATCATTAATAACGAACTGCGGACTACACATGTCTCATGTATTGATCCCCCAGCTCCTGATACGGTCTTTCTTTAGTGCACTTATCCTTTCTCATTACTGATCCCTTAGGAGGCCCCTTTACTCAAGTCATGTTATATATAAGCAACCTCACACCGTATTTCTGGTTCCACCATTTGTGACATTGTGTACTAGCTATTCTAACAGTCCGATACATTCATAAACACATTTGACTGACATTATGTATATTCCACATACTCATATTGACCATCTGATGAGCTATTGTTACCATTAAAGTTAACTGGTATGAATGTATCAATGTATATCTTTAATATAACTACCAGTTTGAGAACAGACCACCAAATCTCCAGCCAGCAGTATCTTTTGTTCAGAAACGGACACCGATGAATAAATGAAGGGATAAAGTTGCGTTTTTAATGCCTTTTAAGCCACTGCTTTGTGACCGTGGACTAGAGTTTCACAGACAGTACATTTGCAAATAGAGCTTTAATAAGAAAATTTATTGCATTTCAATAAAAATTATAATCCAAACATTTCTGCAGTTATCTGGTTATTCAAGTGGTCAGATATGCAGAGCAGAATAAGAAATCCGATAGAGTGCACTGGATTTTATCCAAGTAATTAGATGACTCGTAGCACATACACCCAATTTCATTTGGCTTTCCAAATCCAAGTATGTATGCAAGTAACTCGGTTGCCTGATTTTTTTAATCACATGATGTGTTCACCCCAGAATTAAACGTACCATGAGATTAAAGGCAGCAAAACAGCTATTGAACATTTTATGGAGACTCAAACACAGTATATTCTTTGAATTTGATGAGTTGATTAGTGAACACCGAAGTTTAGTCATATCCTTCTGTGGGATTATTGACTTTTGGATAAGCAGAAATCCAATCATTGCTTGAGTAAAGTAATCGTACTTGGTGTGAAAGAAGATACCACAGCAAAACTGAGTTGCTTTACATTTCTGGTCCCTTTATAAAGATCTTGCCATCTTCCTGCTGAACTGTGAGTGATCCATCAGAACTTTGGTGAACGCAAGAAAGCTATCTTAATTTTAATTTTAAGTGATGTGTGCAATAATCTGCATAAAGTGCAAAAACTCCACTGCTTTTATTCTGAAATATCCAAAAAACAAAAAACACCACAAAACCAAAAAATGTGTGATATTGATTTAAGGTCATATTTCAAAGTTCCTACAAAATGGCCATGGTTATCCACACAAGGCTAATGTATGCATAAATGTTGAGACCAACAGAATGAACACTTCCCTTAATTAGTTTGTCCCTTGTTCGAGAGTGGTTTTTAAAAAAAAAAAGTCCTTCACAGGCTGAAGCTCTACAGAGGCCTTCACAACAGAGCTAGTGGCAGTGTTGTTTTGAAAAGGGACATTGATTAGTGTAGCTGTCTTTTGGAAACCATCCAGCATCACCACAGGCTGCATTGGGAACATCATGGCTAGAGTTACAATGAACTTGCTGCAGTTAGTTTGTTCTCACACACACACACACACACACACACA
>JAUZSU010189027.1:0-12167 GCA_034780255.1 Parotocinclus maculicauda
CGTGAGCAGCTGTCTGGCACACAGCAGCCTTTGTGGTGTTTTTGACTACAGCCTTCCCGCGACTGCCTTATAAAAAGAGCTGCAACACGTTGAGCGGACGCACAACGAGCAGAATGTGTGTTCACAAAGCAAAGTGGCTAAAATGAAGAAGCCGGAGAAGTAAACGTGGCCGTGGAGGTCGGGCTTATAAACGTCGTCTCTCTTCATCTCTTTCAGCCAAACACGTGGAATGTTGTTCCGCACGAATAAGATGTGTTACGCCGCATCGAAACACCATCCGCAAGCTAAAACCCTTAACACTTGTTCCGAAATATTCGCAAACTGACAACTAACCTGTTCAAATGTTTGCGATACGGTTCCACGGTCTCAACAAACTGGCAGTTGACACGCTGTTGAGAGTCGGAGTGAGGAAAGCATACTGACTGACTGTAAGCTGACTAACACAAACAGTGGAGGTGAATTTTAATTAGCTGTTAAATATTCAAAGCCGATTACACTCGTGTTTTCATTAGGGAAAACTTAGATACATGTAGCGTGCGCGAAAATTATACTAGCGCCATACTAGCTTACTAGAAAGTATGTTAAAAAGGAAATCTATATGTGACGTAGGCTAGGCTACTGTTTAGTAAGGTAGTATGAATGAACGTGCCCTGAATTAAACTGTATTTATTTAGAAGTGTTTCGGGATCTAAACACGTTATTTTATCAGTATAGGGTCTTAAAACTGTGAACAAGCGTTTACATTGCATTTCATTTCTTTTATTGACAAATACCTAAGAGGCTTACTTAAAGACAGCATGTAGGTATGATGTGGGGTACTACACTCACCAGGCCACTTTATTAGGCACACATGTTTAAAGCACTTTGTATTGTATGAATGGTGCTGTACAAATAAACTTGACTGGCAGAAACTCATTTAGGTATCTAACTATGGTTAAGATGAGGAGCAGCAGAATGGGGATGAAAGGCGATTTTCGTAACTTTAAACGTGGCATGGTTGATGGTGCTCGACAGGCTGGTGGGAATATTTCAGAAACTTCTGATCAACTGGGATTTTCATGCACAACCATCTCTAGATTTTATAGAGGATGGTCTGGAAAGGAGAAAATATCCAGTGAGAGGATATGACCAGACTGGTTTGAGCTTATAGGCAACAGAAACTCAAAGAACCACTAGTTACAACCCAGGTATACAGAAAAGCATATGTGATCCACACCAGGTGCCACTCTTATCAACTAAGAACAGCCAACTGAGGCTACAATTTGCATTGGCTTACCAAAAGTGCACAACAGAAGATAAACAACATAAAAGCATGGATCCAGCCTACCGTGTATCAAAGGTCCAGGTTGCTGCTGGTATAATTATGTGGGTGATATTTGTTTGGCACACTTTTGGTCCCTTAGTATCAACTGAACATAATTTAAATATCACAGCCTAACTGAGTATTTACTGCTATCCATGTCCATCCCTTTATTATGACAGTGTACCATCTTCTTTATGCAAAACTCAAATAATTATAAACTGGTTTATATGTTTTCCCATGTATTCAGCGTGTTTAAGTGCCATCCACAGTCACCAGATCTCAGTCTAATAGAGCACCAAGATGTGGCGTAATGGGAGATTCGAATCATGGATGTGCAGCTGACAAATCTGCAGCAACTGGGTGATCAATATGGAATATGGCTCATCATCTCTAAGGAATGTTTCCAGCACCTTGCTGAATCTATGCCACAAACAATTAAGGCTGTTCCAAAGGCAAAAGAAGGTCCAACCATTATCTTTGCATTAAAAGTGTTGGATTGGGTGCTGTTACACAGAGTTAGTAACTGTATAAATCACTGTAACCTTACAATAGCTAAGGGCTCTCTGCTAGGCTGTTTTAACAGACAGATTTGAAAGTACTAGCAATACAGGTTCCAGAAACATGTATATGATGAAATTACAAATTTTTGTTAGTCGAAAAGAACTGAGGATTTTTCTTCATCAAATGATCTCATCATGTGAATGTGTTGTCGTGATGGAAATCAGTTCATTGTTTGTGGTAAAAAAAAGTTTACATTACAGTGCACTAAAATGTTACTAAGAAAACTAGAAATGTTTCTATGACTTTTTGTGGCATAAATCTTTTCAGATCAGTGACTCGTCATGGTTGAGACATTGCAACCTAACATCCTCATAAAGATGATAAAAGACAAGACAAGGATCTCAAAGTCATGGACATTTAGATTTAATTTGCATATAATTGTGTATCATAATACATTTAATCTTACCTACCTTTAAACATCCACAAGGCAGTTCATCAAGCGAACGTGCAAACACATCTCCTGGCTACTCTGCAGGCTTCATTCTGAAAAATTCAAGCTCTTGGACTGGGCCAAAGTCTTGGGCTCTGATGTACACTCCTCTTAGACCTTTAAGGCTCAGTGTCAAACAGATTGTGTGTTTTCAGAGTGCAATATGAGAACTCGCAGTGCAGTCCTGAACAAGGGCACACTTTATAATGAGCATAAGGCTTGTGTGTGTGTGTGTGTGTGTCGCGTACATGTACGCATGTTAATTGGTCAGCTTTTAAATCCTGAGGGAAGGAGCAAAGTGGCTTGAAGAGCAATAACAGCAACATAGAGTGCTCACAAAAATTAGGGGATTTTAGAATGAAATATTGCCTAATTAAATATTCGCTATTTTTTGTGAGCAGTGTAGTTGCATTCTAGGAGCATTGTGGTACAGTTAGCACTGATGCTTATGTGATGTAAAAAATGAATAAACAAACATCCAGGAGTATGGCACCAACTTATTAGTCCCCAGTTTCACCGTTTATTGCGTCACTGTCGCTTGAGATTATGAGCAGTGTGTGGGTGTATCACATGATGTCCTTTTAAAGCTGTATCTGTTTGTCCGTCCTTGATAATCCTTGGTGTTTTACTAACTGCAACACAGTGAAAAAAGGTTGCATGGAGCTGTTACGCTGTAGGAATCAAACTCTTGCTTATGTAGCACAATATGTGTTAGTCTAACCTCAAAGCCTTTCCTGCTATTGTGATCCCTCGTGTTTCACTTTGATGTGTCACAGTAATGTAAAACATTCCCAGCAATTATTTGTAGGAGAATGCTAACTCAGTTTTAAATGTGCCTTATATAGTACATCTATTTACATTTCAATACATTTATTGTAATATTTCTAGCCACATTACATGTTAGGCTAGCCCCTACACTGCCAGTTTTTAAATCTTGTTTGAAAGCTCATTTTTATTCCTTGGCGTTTAATGTAGTTTGAGAGGTAATGTTGTGTTTTTATTGTTGTTGGTTTGTATGTCTTGTCTATTTATTACTGTACAGCACTTTGGTCAACATTTGTTGTTTTAAAATGTGCTTTATAAATAAAATTGACAATTGACAATTGACACAAAAAAGCTTTCAGACAGAAGACAGTTTTGCATATGAATGCTAAAAAAACAGGAATTTACTCAAGAGCTCATCACTAGTTTTTGGCAGTTTACCAAACAACCATTGAGCTACCATTAACCATTAAAATTAGTTGTTGGGTCTGACTGTTGCTACAAAACTACACATGGCTCTTTACATTAAAGGTAAACTTACTTGCTCACTGGCAAAGGTCAAAGGACAACACTCACATGGACAAACCTAAAGTTTTCAAAGATGAACCTGGCATATTGCATCAACATCAAGATTCCACCAGAGTAAATGATCCACATTACTCTGACATCAGACAAAACAACCATTAACCAAGTAAAAAGGAGAACTGCAGAGACCATAAGAACAAAACAAATAGCTAAAAATCAAAGCAAAGCACAACCACCAATTTTAGCCCCACTTATCTGGGCCAGGGTTGCTGAGGGGAGGTATCTGGAAACCTTCTATCCTAGCAGAGGTACACACTGTACTGGGCACCAGTCCATCACAGGGTCCAGTTACCTTCCATAACCTTTATATCTCATGTTTAGGCCACAGTTTGAACCCAGGTTTTTGGCTATTTAACACAGGAGCAAAGCTACATCGATACTAGACAGGCACATTTATACTGGGCCAGTTTAGGGTGACCAGTTAGCTTAACACATGCTTTGGAATGTATGAGTACAGAATTGCTTACTGACTCACACTGGGACATTTTTACAGATGCAATTTAACCTTATGCATGTCTTTGGAATGTGGGAGGAACCGATGCAGACGGGAAGAGAAACAAACTCCACATTGTCAGCCACCTTTCTGGACTGGCACATGAGACCACACTGTGCCACCATGCTGCTTTCATGTTTCTGAAATTTGCAACAACCTTTTTTTGTATTAGATAATAACATATCATGTATATATATATCATATTTTTCAGGACCAATTAAACAGAAAAAAATATATTATTCTACATTTAGGGCAGCACATTATTTTAAAATCTAACTACTGGGTATATTCTGCATAACATTCAAAAAAATGTCACAGAACATAGAACAACATAGAAAGTTATTAACATACAAGTCTGTGGACCTGTAAGCTTAAGATCCTTCATCTTAAGGTTATTAACCTACAGTATTTAACCCATATATTACCTTGCTTGATACAGGCTTAAGCTATACTGTGGCATCTTGTCATGACTTGCCTACATAAAAAAAACACTCATTTTTGTGAGTAGTGTGTAAGCATGCCATACGTTTTGTAAATTTTTATTGACAAACAAATCCAGTTTAAGCAAAGAATTCATACTTAGTGTCGACCCTTTTTCTCTCCTCCTCCTGTATTTTTACCCAGTTTTGCCTAATCAGTGCTTGGAGTTGATCACAGTTTCAGGGGTTTTGTTTGTCCACCCTCTTTTTGAGGACTGACCACAAGTTCTTAATAGGATTTCAATCTGGGAAGTTTCCTGTCCATGGACCTAAAAGTTCAATGTTTTTTTCACCGAGCCACTTGGTTATCAGTTTTGCCTTGTGACATAGTGCTTCATCATACTGGAAAAAAGCATCTAATGGTTGTTCATCTGCAAATTGTTCCTGGACCATTGGAAGAAGCTCTTGGTGGATGTTTTCATACCTTCTTCAATGCAATTGAACCTCTCTCCTTGACGTTCTTGATGATTCGATAAATGGTTGATCGGGGTGCTATCTTACAAGCAGCAGTGTCCTTGACTGTGAAATCTTTTTAATGGAATGCAACTACAATGGATGACTACATAAGTTTCCTTGGAGGTAACCATGGTTAACAGTAGAATATTTAAAAGCACCACTACCCTTTTAAAGCAACCAGTCTGCTTTTCTAATTAGAATGACAGAGTGATATCAGCTGTCTTGTCTCCATTAACCTTTTCTCCTGAGCTAACGAGATAATCACTGAAATAATGTTAGCGGGCCATTTTGTGGAGCTGAAATGCAGTAGCTGGAATGCAGTATGTTTTTTTGATTTGGTTATTTTCATAAGAGGGAATTAATTGCAATTCATCTGATCACTCTACACAATCTAGAGTTAATACAAATTGCAGTCATAAAAGCTGCTGCAACATATTTTGCAACCAAATTTGTGCCAATCTCAAAACTTTTGGTCACGACTGTACAGATCTGACGCGTGCTATATCAACATGGAATAAAAGTGGCTTCATGAATTGACAAAAACAGTACAGGAGAAATTGTAATGACCTTGGCTGTTATATCTGATGATGACTAAGTGAATCCGTGTCACATGAGTGTGTCATTATGTTCTTTCCCATGAGCATCAAATCAGCTCTTATCGGTGCTGAAAACATGAACAGCTAATCTCTATAATTAGAACTAATTAACCCATTGTAGAAAACCATCTTTAATTAATGGTCACTATCAGTAAATAGTGGGACAAATGTATTGTGCTCACAAAAATTAGGTGATATTTCGAAATGAAATATTTTTTATGAACAGTGTATATTTAAGATGTGAGAAGAGTGAACTGAAATAATATAATAATAATATAATAATAATATAATAATATATATAAACATTTAAGAATAATAAGAAATAATTAGAAAATGTATCCTGTTTTTGGCAGAACATTTGCTTTTAAGGACACTATGACATTCAAGCTCGTTTTAGGAACAGCAGAAATACTGTGAGCATATCCAGCTTTTTAATATAAGGCACAGCAGCATTTTCAGTATTTGTTTTAATAACAAGATTAGTCAAGTTAATACAAATCTCTACAAGCCTGTTTTTAGGGGCACTTGAGGATTTGTATTCCATGCATTTGCTGCTTGCATAAAGGCACAGAAAAGTCAAGCCCACTGCATATTTGTTACTGGTGAGGCCCCTTAAACTGTTTATACTTAATTACATCGATTTGACTGACAAATGCCTTTATCCAGAGTGACTTTTCTGTGAGGCAGAATAAAAGCATAGCCAAGAGCGGAGGGATTTAATCACATTTGAAATAGTTGTTCTCAGGCAGTGCTGGGATCTAAAATCACAACTACATTTAGATTAGAATTTTAACTACCAAGATAACACAGCCCTGTCAAGACAGAAAGCTGAATGTGCATAACAGTAGAAAATCGGACAAAATGATGAATCAATGACAAATCATGGTACCCCATCATGCAAACAAAGCTAACCAAATGATATGATAGAAAATATGTATTGCAATATTGTAATATTATACAATGTCAAAATGGTACCTGGTTAATTCCGATGAACGGAATACTTTCTGTAATCAGTGGTGTAAACTTTTACAGCACTATAAACCCAGTGTTGATATTTAGACCATTAGAGGAAGGGAAAAGCACACAGTGAACGCTGTGTTAACTGTGCTCATTTATTTATAATCTAAAAAGTAAAATGGTAAGTCAAGTTAATTTGTGAATTGTACACACAGTAAGTTTACCAATAACAAATTTAACAAAGTTAAAGTACAGTAACGTGTCCCTCTGTAATAGAGTGAGACATGCACTTACTGACCACTATTATCTACACCTCATTGTCCATTTTACCAGTTACACTTACCATATTGAATGATTTTGTACTTATACAGTTTACAGACTGTAGTCCATATGTTTCTCTACATACTTTGTCCGTCTCCTTTACTCTGTTCTCTAATGGTCAGGTCCCACACCGATCTTGTCCCCTTTGGGTGGTGGATTATTCTCAGCACCACAGTGACACCGACGTGATGTTGGTATGAGTGAATCAGAAACAGCAGTGCTGCTGGAGTTTTTAAAATGTCCGTGTCACTGCTGGACTGAAAATTATACACTGAAATGTCCAGCCAGCCGCATCCTGTAGGCAGCATCCACTGAGCACACAAGTTATGAGCTGCTCGCTCTAACTTGACATCTACGAGTTGGAGCAATATGGTAGATATTTATAATAGAGTGCACAGTGAGTGCACAGTGTCTGTTAAAACTCCAGTAGCACTGCTGTGTCTGATCCACTCATACCAGCACAACACATACCACCACCACATCAATGTCAGTGCAGTACTGAGAATGATCCACCATCCAAGTTTGACCAGATCTGGGTAACAAAGTAAAGGGGACTAACAAAGTATAGAAAGAATCAGATGGACTACATTAGTAAAACTATATGGTAAGTGGAACCGATGAAATAGACAGTGATGAAATACTGATGTGTACCTAATAAAGTGATTGGTTAATGTAGAAAAGCCTTGTTTAGCATGGTTAAAGTTCAGTAGGATCCAAAACGGCAGTAAAAAAAAAGCACACCAGTAAATTGTAAACATCATGTAAAATGTATTTATGCCCAGAGTAGTCAATCCATACATGTTTTTGGAAAGTGAGATGATTCTGAAAGGATGAAAACCTTGTGGAAAGCATGCTGACATCCAGTTAGACAGTAACCACACATGGGGATGGAACCTGAATCATTGAAGTAGTGTGGCTTCAACTTTACCTGCTGTGCTACCATGCAGTCTATTAGGCTTTTACTTAAAGTTAAAACAGATGCTATGGACAACTGTGTAAATATCTGCATTTCATTCTTGCTCAAGAAGGTTGAAAGGTTGGTTTGACGCGTTATATTAGATTACGTGAACAAAAAGTGTGGGAATTTAATTAGGAACTACGCTGAGCTACCAAACCCATAGGATTATAGGTAACATGGCATATAACCTGGATACCCTTCGGGGTATCCACATACAGTTCATATATAGATTTTTGTTAAATTTAATAAATGTAAAGCATCTTGAAATTTATTGTCCGTCTTTGATGCTTAAGTGAATGTAGGGGTAACAATAGCATGCCGTGTAGCACATGGGAAAGTTTACAGTACAAGTAGCTCACCAAAAAGCTGGAACATATGATGGCAAGAGTAATGTTGTGTAATCTGACATGGCTCTACAGATTTGTTATCATGTCACAGTAATCTGTATACTTACACTATTGTATGTACAACAACCATTGTAGCAAACAGTAGGATTTTCTGGTGTAGATATTGAGATACAATATAAGAGTTTAATAATGAAAACTGGGCCTTGAGGATTGCTTGTAAAAAGATTTCACATATATGCACTTTAATAGATGATAGCTAAAATGTCCACATTTATCCTTGCTCCCACTCCCTCTCTAAAACCAAGTCCTAAAGGTTTAGAAATGAGCAAACTCTGATAATGTTTGTACAAGAAATGTGTATTGGACAACATTTGCTGTGACAAACATGCTTTCAAATGTCACCAGTTGTTTAAAGTAGACATTAATACCCACTCAACATTCTGTTCTCAATCTGAAGACCAGTTTGTATTTTTTTTGTATATAATGGAACTGGTTATACTTAGCAGCTAGTGTTGTTTAAGATAAGAGCAAGCTGTAGGAAGTAGCAATTCCTGAGGGACTGGGTTCAAATCCCAGACTGTATTAGGACAATGTGGAGGTTAGGTGGTGCGGTCAAATAACTCCAATGGACCAGCATACCATCCAGGGTGTTAATCTGTTTGTCTCTTGTGCATTTTGGGATACACACCTGACAGCTCCCAAAACCCTGACCAGGATAAGTCAAAGTAAGACAGGATAGTTGGGTGTGCACATTTAAAACCAATTTTGACTTAACTGAAACTCTAACTCTACTCATGGACAAAAATAAAGCAACCAGACAGAAATGTCAAATTTCTCCTAAACTCATCATGTAGTTACATTGCAGGCAGTTATGTAAATGATTACAGGTGTGGTCTAATTACACACTTGCAACATGAGGGTGTAAATTTTCTTCCTCCTCTGCTCTATAAACGACTAATTTTGGGTAGTGTACCTCTTTGTGAGAGATTGTTGATTACTAGATGTAGGCCTGTGTTTGTCTGGATGGTGGACAATGAAACTGTGGAAGCAGTTATATGCTTGTTGGTGGATTTACTGGTGGTCTGACTGGGCTGTCAGGAGTCTGTTAGTCATGTGTGTATGCCCTCGTGGAACCACCGTTCCCAACCCCTCCTAACAGCTACATCAAAATGGCCTAGATGATTGGCCTAGGCAATTTGTTGAAATGACCATCCTGCTTCTTTCAGTTCAACTGTACATGCTCTCTCAAAGTCTCTCTCTCTCTCGACTTTGTACACCACCCAAAAACAGCCTTTTTGTAGCATATTGGGCCAAGTGATTTTATGACAATTTTATCTGTTTTAAGCTAAAATGTCTTGGTGTTTAAATCTAATTATATTTAACTTGACACAAAAGGTCCATACAGTACTGTTGCTGTATTTATTAAGTAGACAAACATGTAAACCGTGTTAATGGGTGTTTGCATATTTTAGACATCTAGACATTCATAGCTTTGTGGACTAAAAGAGCCGGAGTCTTGCAAAAAGTACAAAAACACCATGGTGCAGAAAACAGTTTTGGCCCCAATTCTTCGTTTCTTTTCTTTTCTAGTTCAGTTAAGCTAGCAATTAAGGCACTCTCAGAATGACTGAACAGGGAATAAAACCTGGTGCTGAATTTAGCCAACAAGCTAAAGTAATTTGATTTGAGTACAAAATATTGCACCTACTTGCCCCGTATCTGACATTGTGGTAGACAAAATAGTGAGACATTTAAGCTCATAATTACTGTTCACCAGCAGATGTTAATACGATACTCTGAGAAAGGTGAAGTGCAGGGACATCATTTGTGACTTAGTGCTCACAGTGTGGTCTTGTCTAATAAAGTGGTTGATGGGAACCCGAGCTACAGCTCAGCACTGCTCAACCCCTGATTAAGGATCTCATAGAGTGTGGCTTAGAGCTTGTATTTGGATACAAACTCAGCAGCCCTGTAAATCTCAGCTGGGAATCAAACAGGATAATGTAACTATCATCACAGAATTACATGGCATGTCCTATAATGCTGTGCAAGGTCTTTAGGACGTAGGAGATAATCATTCAACACGCAGAACCTGCTTACATGAGAAAATAAAACGGTCACACAAACAACAACAAAAAAAACTTGTTTAGCCACTGCATTCTATCTTCCACAAAAAGTTCTTTTAAACTAAAAAGATCACAGAATGCAATGTTTCTGTGCTGTTATAAAATGCTTACATAGCATGAGCAGATCATGGGATATTCTTTTTCAACATTCTATTACAAACTTTTCTTCATAGTTTTAAGGTGAAGGAGTTGAGAACACGATGATGCTTAGCTTAGTAAACGATTATTGGTCGTGAAAACATCATCCAATGGTGCTTCAAGGTCAAAGGTCCATGGTAAGCATTAATGGCAGCAAAGTAATTTTTTAACTTCTTGAAGAAACTATTTGTTTAAAAAATCTCACGTAATTAAAGGTTTTACAAATGAGTTTACATGGTAATTCATAAATAATTCGTTACTTGCGTTTATGTCATATGGAAAGTGCATTTTCTTCAGTGCTTAAATCTGACAATAAGAGCAGGTTAATATTTAATATATAATTTAGATATATTATATTTAACATTTCATTGATGTTAAATCTTAAACAATTTCATTGGAACATTATACAAACATACATATTCTTGCCTGCAAACCGGGTCATGTTTTTTGCGTAGCTTCTATGCTGGTAATCAGTTTTCAATTCACTTCCATTTTTTTTGGTTTTCTTAAACAATAGAACTATAAACATTATAATAATCTTACTATAGACTAGACTCAAAACAGAATAAAGAGTTTACCACATACAAAAATGCACTAATTATAAATCTTAGTTATAACAGCCAAACTCAGTTAACACGTTCATAATATGAAGCGAACAAGAATGTAATCTCCATACACAAACAATGGCATTAAAAATAGTTGTACTCAACACACTGACTCTCAATGTGACACGTTTATATGTTTCAACTTCCTCAACAACATACTAATACAAGTGTTTAGGTTTAATGTGAGGGTGTACACAACCTATATAATGATCTTTTCTTTTATCATTAGCCAAATGTACTAAACTAAATTACCCTACTTTGTGAACTTTCCTTTACAAGCCCTGGCAAACATGATATAATCACACACTTACCTACACTGCAAATAAACAAATCACAAATATGAGACCAAACTTTTTGCTTAAAATATGAACATTCTAGCTTTTTGATGCAGGCCTTACACAAATTACATTTGAAATTATGTAATCACTCAATTTTGAGAAAATGACAGAATCACCATGTAAATTGATATTTCTAAAACAAATAAAAGCACAAGTCTAATAAATCAATTTAGACCACAGTTTAAATGAGTGTGTGTGTGTGTGTGTACCAAGAAAAATGTGAAACTATCAGCATAGAAAAACTAAAGCAAATGTACCTTGAAAATAGAAAAAAACGGAAACGAATGCAAGAATGCAGGCAATATTTGGCAGAAATTATATACATGAAATGAGTGTTGCATATCAAAAGCCAGAAAGTGCTATACAGTGTTCCCTCACCACTTCGTGGTTCACCTTTAGCGGACTCGGTGCATCACTTGTTTTCAAGAAATATTAATGGTAAAAATATGTCGCGGATTTTCGCTGTTTCGCGGAACTTTTACATTAAAAAAAAAATAAGATATATAAAAAATATTAATTCTAACAATAGGAAAGGAATGTTATTAATCATAGAATATTACGATTTACAGTAAATAGCTGTTGTGTCTACTCACTGTGTAGGATATGAGGTGCTGTAATCTTGGTACGGACGGATCATGAGAGTGATGTATGGAGTGTTAAGTAAAGAGAACGTTCCATTACTTCAGCGTGTTGCTTGATTATTCAACAGTTA
>JAUZSU010189038.1:0-12166 GCA_034780255.1 Parotocinclus maculicauda
CTCCACACTGAGTGTTTCTGCTGACTGCTTGAGTACCCGCAAGGGTGAGTGTGTGTGTGTGTGTGTGTGTGTCTGTGTGTGTCTGTCTCTCTGTGTCTCTCTGTGTGTGTCTGTGTGTGTGTGTAAGATGAATTCCCAATCATGCTTTAACTTGTTAACAGAAGATTTCTACCTCCTCACAGTGTCTATCTATTAAAAAGAACATGTTAAATTGTTAAAAGAACACATACTTTGGATAGCAGAACCATGTTGAGCTCTTGTGTTTTGAGCTTCACTGTAAAGTCAGAAAATGCCAGCAAAATAAGAAACAAAACCGATCATTTACAGAAGGTATACAGAATAAATACATTTCTCCAAAAATCTTACAAAATATGTACATTCTCATGTGTGAGGGACAAATTTATATATTATCAGAAGGACCAAATGTTCCCACAAGGACCCAAAGATTTGACATATTATACCCAGTGCCCCACAGGTCATCATAAAAAATGCTGCTTTTTTGCAAGCAGCAACTTTCTGTGGAAAAACTTAACAAGCCAAAAGAGGGTAGGTTTTGAAGGATCGTTAGGTTAAGTTTAAGTAGGAGTATGCTCAGAGTGGAAGTGTAGCATTAATACACTACAGTAATTATCATTAGACTGTGTGGGCACCTGTGTGTGCCTGTGTGTAAGTGTGTGTTGCTAATATTGATGCAATAATAGAAACAGGCACAAAGTCAGTAATGACTACTAGTCTATATAAGGATGCATGAGTAGCACATAAGCTAGTGTGTGTTAGCGTGGCAAGTTTTTCCCATGTCAACAGGAAGAGGAACAATGCCATAATATAATTAATAATGATGTTATAAATAATTATTGCCGTGGCTTTTTAATGATGCACCCATCCCTAACACTGACACTAGCCTTAATATCAGTAATCCAAAGGCAAACCATTAGATTCTTTTTTCACGAGGGGGGAAAGGGGTCAGAGACAAACGTTACGTGCGGGACAACCAGGTTTATTGTAAATGAATAAACTGAACGTAAAACAGAACAAAAACATAACGGACAACAGGTGGGCAGGATTAAAGGGCTGGAAACAACAATAGAAGATCCTACCTCACCTGTGTCGAAAATAAAACAAAGTTCAAATCATACCATGTAACAAGGAAAGCTTCGCCCCGCATGAACGCGGGCGAAGCTTATAAATAGTCCTCGCTGATCCGGGACAGGTGTGCACAATCAAGGCACAGACGTCAGGCGTGACATCTTTGGAAAATTAGAAAGTTGTTGTTGTTTGTTTGTATTTCCTGGAGGGAATAGCAAAAAATACCAGAGAATTTTAAAAAATCTTTTTATACTTCCTATCTTTGTGATGACATTGGGTCCTCCCAGTGATACATAAACTTGGTCAGTTTACACACATGCAGTGTGTTCAGAGATCACAGATCTTCAGTTTAGGACAAAATCCTTGGCCTGTAGGCATTAAAAGTCCTCCCAAATCCTTGAATTGTTTAATTATATTATACACTGTAGAGTCAGAAAGATGCAAATATCTTCCAGTCTATCTTCGAAGTACCTTACTTTTAAACATTTCAGTAATTTTATCACATTTCAACATTTGTTGAAAAACTAGAGATCAGCTGCTCATCTTTACTGATTAGAGATTCTTTTGTGTTTACTGATTACACCTGTTGACATTGCCTGTTTGAAATCACATCATTGTTTAGTTTTTGTAATTGTGTTGCAGGGATAGAAGTTTATTACGAAATGAAACTTGATAAGTTGACCAGACAAAACATTAAATATCCTGGGTTAATACTATCTGCAATTATTTAAAAGTAAAAGAAAATGTAACAAACACTGCTTTTTTTGCAATATCGATACCATCCCAACTTTTTCTGATTTGGGGTTGTGACACTATAAGTCTATGTCACACAACATTCTATATCTTTCTTATTGTTTTCAGTTTTTACAATTGCATATCATTTCCTGTTTGCTTTCTAAAAAAAGGGACTAAAATACTTGGTCATATATGGTCATTATACCATTGCTAAAATGTCAAGTCTAATGGTGACATGGTGAGACTTTTGACTAAGACTTTTGCACAATACTGTTGTTTTCAGCTTCTGTTGGCAACAGCTTGATCCTTTCGTTCTTCAGCATAGTAGATGCTACACAAATGTTTGATATACAATACAAAAAAACAATACTGACCTGCACATAGCCCTGACTTTAAACCCATTCAGTACCTTTGGGATGACTAGTACTACCATGTGTATTGTGATACATCTACATTTGCAAATTTTGTGATACTAATTCATTTTATCATCACTTTTTCAGATAGAACAGAGCTTTAACTTCTTCGACATTCAAGCAATCGGCAGCAACAAACCAGGCCAGGTGTGTTTCTTATTATGTTAATCAGTCTGAATAAATCCCAACACACACAGCTGTGCGCAACATGGGCCAACAGATCCCAACACCATACAGAAACAGAAAGCATTACTTCTTTCAGTCGCCTCAGCATGGAAAAACAGGTCTTAATTTTCCATGTCTGCCTCTAGAATATTTAAAGTACACTGAGCTGAAATATTTTCCAGTGAGCAAATGCAGGGTTATTTCCCCTTTCTTGGTCACATGTCAGGTGTGACTAAATAAATGTGAGTGCCATTTTTATACATGTACCAGATACCCTATTTTAGCTGAAAAAAATATAGCTGTGCAGATGTTTAGACATTTGACAGACAGTCAATAAAGACCCAGGACAGGACTCTCAGGTTTCACCCCTTTGCTGAGGACCCATTCTGTGCCTTTATTGACTGTCTGTCTGCATGTTAGCCTCACCAGGAAATATTCCTGTTTTTTAAGTGTCTGGGGCACTCAAAGTCTGGTACATACAATTGACCAGAGGAACTGCAGATGCTCAAGGTTTTTATTAAAGGAAATCTATGGTTAAGGGTTAACAAAGGGAGCTTGGCAGTGCTGTTAATTAAAACCTCAAACTTTTAACAAGTTATCTACTACTTTAACTGCTAATCCCAAGTAAATTTACATTTACAGCATTTAGAAGATGCCCTTATCCGGAGGAACTTATAATTGATACAGATTTACAATCCAAGCAATTGTGGGTTAAGGGCCTTGCTGAGGTACCCAACTGTGGCAAGGTGGGATTTGAACCCTGGACCTTCTGGTCCATAGTCCAGTACCTTAACCACTAGACTACCACAGACCCAAAATAAATAAATCACCAACCCCTAATGAGTGCCCATCAGTAATATGCTATTTAGGGAGACTACCTAAAGTAGCTCTCAAAACACAACCTTAACCTGTAACACTTCCTATTGATCCACAAACAAACCCTTAAACTGGTCTCTTAAACAAACTCTAAAGTGTTTGTATCTAGTATTTTAACTGCTAATCCCCAGTGACCCTAGTCGTGCTCTTCCATATCCAAAGGAAATAGAAACTCTGGAGGTCCTTATTTTTCTGGAGGTCCATTTTTTATTACTGAAGTTAAATGCTGATGGTCTACGGCAAAGAATGAGTCAGCTTCAGAACTTTCTTAGGCTACACCTTCAAAGACGATAATAAATAAATGTGTAAAATAACACAGCAGTACAGTGCTTAATTTGAGTCAGATCCTGCCAGAACAAGATCCGGTACCTCATATCTGTTGTGTATATACGTCCCTTTTTCTTTAATGCCCCCTCCTGGATGGCCAACTCTGTGTTGCCTTACCTGATGTTTTATAAATTAAGCTGTGCAGTTCAGAATACTGTAGAATGAAGAAGTGTATGTAAACACATTCAGAGATATAAATGCGTCTGTGTGTGTCGCTCTGTGTATAGCTGGTAGTGGACTATGATAAAGGACAACTGTGTCTGAAGCTCGGATCTAATGAAGAAGTTGATGAGGTCATCTCTCAAATAGGAGTCAGCATACAGGAACATTGTCCAGGACTCAACCCAATGTACGTATACTGACCTGTTAATCTTTTTGCCCACATGATTGCCTGTTTCCCTCAATCCACACCCACCTCACCCTGACTGGTAGCTTTTACAGTCAGATTTCACATCATTTTGATTTGTATACCTGTCTTTAACGTCATTTTAATTGGTAAAATGGAAAGCTATCGATCATATTCAGAATGGAAATATATGTCAGTATAAACATGGGGAGGAAATGTTTGCATTCAAACTCAAGAAGCTATGTGTATTTCGTTATTTCACAGATTTCAAGTTCTGTGTCACAGTTTTCTCCTGTGTTAAGATATCAGGCCAAGAGGTTGTAATAAACACTTCTCTTAATGTTTTTTTTTTTAAAATCAGAAAACAGATAATTTAATGGGTGAAATTAAGCTAGGCCTTTATTTCATGGGCTGTGGAATTAGGGCGTGTGGAATGAGGGGTATTCAGGCCGCATCTAGTATCGTATTGGTCTTTGTTTCCATTTCAAACTAAAATGTCAATTTTTATTGCAGAAGAGTGATGAAGAAATTATCTTTAAAGCCAACAGAAAGGGTGACAAGGCTTCAGGAGTATTGGGAGAACAACCCCCCCAGTGATACTGGACCCTGTGGTACACACACATGCTAAATTTCACACTTAAAATGATATTTAATTGCTTACTTAATATTTAATTTAGTTTACCTGTCCTGCAAAATGAAGAGAGAACCTGATTGACTGCAACCTTACTTATGATTAAAGACTAAAAACAGCTATTAAATGTATAAGATACATATAATAGGTCCTGGTAGTCCTGTCCAAGTCCTGGTAGTTCCTTCTGGAGTAGTCGGGTATCACAAGCAGATACGATTTGTTGTGTCTGGCAAGGGGGAGTAGGTTGAAGCATTGTCTCCTGTCTCTGCAACAGTAGTCCATATCTAGCCCTGCAATGTACTGGCGTCCTGTTCAGGGCACACTCACACGTGCACCCTGTGTTCTTTGGTTATAGGCGCTAGAGCTACCCCTTAACCATGACAGAAAAGTGGTGTTCAAATGTCAAAAGTGAAAGCTATGGTACATTTAATACTTTATAAACCCTTATGCTGTATTTACACACACATCTCTCTTTAGGTGCATTCTCTCATATGTACTGGTGCATATGTGATCAGATAGGGCTGCCCTACAGAGCAGAGGTGCAGTGGGTATGTATACCTCTTTCTCCTTTCTATTCTCTACAGTTTACATTTAATTCTCAGATAATTACTGGGTTTCCATACCTTCAATGTTCCAGCTTTAAGCTTTACTTGTTTTTTTTTACATATATAGGGAGTCGTTCTTATATCTCTTTTTACTCTGTCATAATACACATAAATACATACTCTGGATATAGATTTTCCTTGCCAACCAATAAGTAGTATAATATTCTTTCTAAATATCAGAAGTGCGCGATGTAAGGAGTGACATAAAATTTCAATAAATTATTATAGAAATGTAACATTTTATAATGAAATAAAATGTTTGTTAATGAGTGTAGGTTCATTTGTGTGTTTTAAACATGTTTAGCGTAGGCTGTGCTATGATATGATATCGGTTTGCGGTATATTCAACTTACGATGGATTTGTCAGAACGCATCTTCATTGTAAAAATGTATTACATTTTGTGTTTCTTTTGTGTGCCTTCACACTGTAATCACATGGAGGAATAGACCAAGGTTGTGGTGACTATTCACCATGGGGCTGCTATGAGAGATTATTTTAAGATTATCCATACTAACCTTTTCTTACATTTACGGCATTTAGCAGACGCCCTTATCCAGAGCGACTTACAACTCATACAGTCTTACAATTTAAGCAATGGTGGGTTAAGGGCCTTTCTTAAGGACTCAACTGTGGCAGCTTTTCTCTGTGTAGTCCAACAGCCAGACACTATGGAGATCTGTTGTATGCTAGAATGTTTGGGGTTTAACGCTTTCTGTTTTCTAAAGGCTGGAAGCAATTATGTTATATATAGGCTACATTTAAAACACCTGAATAATAATAAATACAGTACTGTGCAAAAGTATTGGGCAACCATAATATTAGTTGTAACATAGTTTTGGTAACAGTTTAATGACCCTATATAATTATTTTCTAGGCTTTTCTTGGGATACAACCAGAAAATACAATAATATTGTATAAAGTACTAAAAAGCTGAATGCAAAAAAAAAAAAAAAGTTTCTGCAAGCAACAACTGCAGGTATTTTATGTAACCTTATGAAGATCAGTTTAAAACACAATTGGCAAATTATGGAGTATTTTTTTTATTTAATTATGATTTGTGTTACATATGGTCGTTATACCACTGCTAAAACAGCAAATCAAATAGTGGATTAAAACCGTTACACTATAGTACTATAGATGCCATAGAAGTACTATAAATGCTATTGAACTTAGAATAGAGGGATGCTATAAAAACTATAGTATTTGTAGAGCTAGGTTACAGCTACTCTTATGTCATGGACATGCCTACTCATTATCCATCCCAACCTGGTGTAGGGTTATAATCAAAACCCACAACCTAACAAAAAATTCATCCCTACCCAAATACTGTTGAATCTCCCTTTCTGTTTTGTCCACGTCACTGTGTTCATTTCCATAACCCTTCAGCCCCTAGAGAAAATCTCTCACTTTTCTATTTTCATCCACCGACATCTCTGGCTCTGTCTCCAGGATGTGGACACAATCTACCTCTCTCAGGACACAAGAGAACTCAACCTACAGGACTTCATCCACTTAGAGACCAGGTACCAGAAACCACCCCCAGACCTCACTGACCAAATGAGATATAATTTTGCTGATGATCATCATTTTGATAATGAAGGTAACAATACTAATGGTAGTGACAGTTGTGATGACGGTGCTGACAAACACTGTCACAGTGATGACAGTTGTTATACTGGTGGCGTTGGTGAGGATAATGATGGTGGCAAAGTCATGTCCAGAATTTCAGACACTCTTCAGACATTTGACAGAAAAATATTAGATCTGAATGTACTATGCATTTTGTGCTTGTTTTCATTTGTGGTTAGTCATTGCCTTGTAAATGTGTTATGTATGAATAGGTGTATGACAATAGACACACTTTCCACTGTTTACATTAAACATACCCCTTATCCAATTAGACAACAAAGGCAAATGAATGCTGTTCGACAGTAAAAAGTAAAGATGTCTAATTTACGTCATAATCCATAATGCATGTTTATCTGGGTGGGGAGGCACAGGCATATACTTTATAGATTCTCAAAAGGGGGCACTGCAGAAAAAAAGTTTGGGAACCACTGGGTTGGGATATTGGTGTTTTAAATAAATTACTTTAAATAACCATACAGTGAAATTTGATTCCAATATAACATACACTGCATACTTATGGGATATTTCATTATGGAATATTTCATTTTGAATCCCCTAATTTTTGTGAGCAGTGTATTAGATATGTTAATCCCCCAACCCCAGATGAAAAGGAAACTTGGTAAATCAAATTCTGCACTAATTAAGTGTGTATGAGTGTATTTTAACAGACGTAATGGTGTATCTCAGTGGCATTTTACCCCTACCTGCACCTTCCATTTACTTCAGTAAGAATCAACATTTGCAGTTAGTGATTCATTATAAATTACTTCACTTGATAGTGAAGTTATTTTTATTTAACCCCTTCAACAAGAACTATTTAGTAGGAAGTAACAGAAGCAAGTAACACAACGATTGAATATTGGTTAACTGAATAAATGTCCATTTCCAGGAGCGAGGTACATATGAATAGCGGCATATGACTGCATATTAAAAATGTTCATTATAAAGACATAGTTAATGTTTATCTGTTGTGTTTTGTCTCTTGCTGTGATGAGGGACCTGATGGCCATCATTGCAGTGCTGGAATACAACCAATGGTTCACTAAACTCTCCCTTAAGGACTATAAACTGGTAAATCTAACTTGTTTCTTGTTTTTGGAAAGTTTTCTTGCTGTTTGTACTAATAGCACATGTCTGTGTGCAGTCTACGGATTTGTGTGATCAGATCTTAAGAGTGGTGACTCGTTCTAGCAGATTAGAGGAACTTGCTCTAGAAAACACAGGACTCAAAGCGTAAGCAAACACACACACACACACACACACACACACACACACACTACACTTGTGACATTATACCATTGTCAATTTGAGACTAGTTCTAGAAGATTATTTAATACTGCAAAGCTGCTTTGAGACAATGCTCCATTATAAAAAGTGCTATAGAAATAAATCTAACTTGACTTGATGTCTGCATTATGTTCTGTGAAACAAGACATAGACAAGACGTTTACAGTCATGTAGTAGTTTAGATACTTTGCAGACAGGGCTTTATTTTAAATCATATTAATTAGAAACACAATTTGGAAACCTTGTACTGTACAATACATGAATTATTATCTTTGTGTTCTTTAATCAAATTTGAAACATTGAAAACAGGTGGTTCTTTACCATGTTGTTTTCTGCCTTTAAGACTGCAATTCTCTTTTCTGTCAGCAGGTGTCATCGGGGTTTGCTCATACTAGTTTTCTGTTATTCACATGTGAATAAGACATATATAAGATGTTGATCAGCACAGACCTGTAATATAGCCTGTTTTCAGTCTAATCTGCACTGTTTCTGTTTGTATAAGGTTATTCATATGCAAACAGATATTCAAAAGTCCGAGTATTTGTCAACGTTACGTTCTTCAACAATAACTTTGCATTTTTAGTGATTTTGCGATGAAGTTGTCCAGTGCATTGAGTCAGAATCCACATTCAGCTCTACACACACTCAACCTGGCTAGCAATTCAGTAGAAGACAAAGGTAATACATACACCACGTATAAAAACTATATTATTTAAGGTATATTGTATATTATTATATTATGTACAGTGTACAGTAAGTGTTTACACTGGACCAAACTTTTTGTCTTTTCAAACTCATAACATATGACAACGAAAGACAATGAACATTTTTAATTCTACTTTGTAACATTTTTCATATTTTTATTGACATCCAATATGTATCCAATATTTGGCAGAGACCTTCCTCACATTTGATGCGCTTGTCCTGGTCAGGGTCCCGACGTTCTGGCACCGGTCCTAGAGAACAAGCTGTGACCTAATTGCAAATGCGAAAGGATTGAACTAGCTTGTAGTGCAGCTGTTCCACATGATTAAGTGTAACTGCAAACTGTTAGAATTTGTCAAAGTGTTATTTAAAGACTGCACAAAGAAACAGGACATGTTAACGTAGTTTGTTATGAAGTAGGCTTGGCTTTTGGCAGTTTATCATATTTAGAAATCCTGGTCCTAATGTAACATGGGGGGACACCCATGGTCTGTATCACATGACAAACACAGATCCAACCCCCACCCTGAGGAACACTGAACCTCAGAGCCAGTGGTGAGATGGAACATGGACATATAGTACACCTTAACTTCCCGTGCCTAAAAACTAGGCTTAGGTTTCAAATCCGGTTAAGATTTGGAACCGGTTCCAAAATTCCAAGGACTAGATAAATTCTACAAAAGTAGAATTTTGATTCCACTTATCAGTTCCTATTAACAAAATTGGTGCTTTAAATACATAACAGCGATTAGTGCAAAAATATGTCTGTGAATATGTCTTAGGACCACTGAATCATGTACAACATCCATACAGTTTATGAAACATTTACTAGGATGGAATTAGGATGGATCCAACTTTGCATGGATTTGTCAGAATGTACAATACCAACTGAACAATATAATTTAATTAATGCATCTAATGCCTAATACAGTATGGTACTCAACATTTCTAGTTCTTGACAAGCCTTCTGGAATTAATTAACATCTAGAGCCGAGGTATATGCTTGGTTGACCTGATCATTTTGATGGAACTGGTACAAAGAGGTTTTGCTGTGTTCCTCAGTCCAAAGTATTTGTAATTAGGTCATCAGTTGTTATTTGTGATTGTGGATTACAAACTAATTCCACTAATTCCAGAGTGAGTAATGTCTAAAGAAAATGTAAAATGTGTTATTATTATCACTTTTTTTTATAATTTTGCTCATTCCTCGCTGTGTACCCTTTGTAAGTCTTTTCGTGATAATGATTAAAATTATGTTGTTGATTATAATAACGGTGTTTATTATATTAAGAATTATGAGTATGATTGTTTATTTTTCAGGTATTGCTTCTCTGAGTTCTCCACTGGGAAAACTTCCCTCAGGGCTTAAACATCTGAACCTCGCCAAAAACTCCCTGTCATCTAAAGGTAAAGTTATAACACTAATATTTAGGTTCCTGGTACCTTAAGCCCAGTGTATAGTGCATGTCGAAGATTGTTTAACACCCTCATTTGAGCAGATACCAATACTTTCCAGCGATTTAACCTGAAAATGTTTATTTTGATAGTTACTACTATCAAAACCTGTGTCTGTATAAATGTAGCATTTGAACACCTTCTATTATGGTACTTAAAGAATATTGCACTATTATATTGCTACTGTAATAGCAAAAGAAAATGCGCTCTGAACCAAATGGGCTACCACAGCATTTTGCAGTACCATGCATTTGCATCTGCTCTAATCATAGCTGATCAGGGTTAATTTTTCCATCAAGAATGTGATGCCAAAGGTTATGTCTGAACTGAAGACAAGAACAAGACCCTAGGCTTCAAATCATGGAATGGCAGCACAGTTTCCAGACTTAAGCCACTTCAAGCTAGTTTGGGATGCATTAGACAGAAGGTTGAACGCACAGTCGCCTACAGTTGCAACACATACACTTCTGCAAAAGTGCTGGGAAGAACTTGACAAACAATATTTGATTTCCTATTTGATTTGCCGTCTTATCTAAATTCTGTATGGATACAGACTTTCTTTCAAATTTTTTTCAATCCGATGTTTTAGGTAAAAGCTACATAAATATGAATAAAATGGGAAAACAGGGCTGTTCTAAACCTTTTTAGGATTAGATCAGTAAGTGCATTTCACAGCAGTGTATCATCACCAGTGTTACTTGTACATCAGTTTTCCTCACATGGATGTATGTGACTCTAAATTGGCCATAAATGCACAATAATTCTATAAACCAACTGAGCATATGCCATATGCTGACATATAATTTTGCCTACAGGTGTAAACATTCTGGCTCAAGCAATGTGTTCAAATCCTTCAGTCGCCAACACGCTCACACACTTGGACTTGTCTGGGAACACGCTGAGGGGGGATGACCTGTCTGTATGTACATAAAGACGCTCACACAAATATATACAGTGTTGTCATTAGTGGTATAAAGCAGTAGGTTTGTGTTTGTGCAGAACTTGTGGAACTTTCTTGGCCAGCCAAACAAGCTGCACACTTTGGATCTGTCCAACTGTGACTGTGCCGTGGACCTGGTTAGTAACTTTCACACACTACACCTTCACTTCACAGCTTCGTTTTGCTTTAAATGCTTCATGTTTAGCTTCTGTTAGAGCCAACCAAGTGCAAACAATGGGAGAGACCATTGGGAATTTGACAAGATTTTTACGAGCATGAAGGAGGGATGTTTACTGTCTTAGGCATAGTTAAATGTTACAATAAGTGCATATTGGCAACAAAGCATCTCTACAAGCTTGCAGTGAGCAAAGTGTGCAAATGGGTGGTTAAAGATCTGTTAAGTATGGGCATACATAGCATATATTAGAGATGGTTTACAAAGTTTGCTTGCTAATGTTAAACATTCAAATTGACAATACTTGGCATACTCTTAGGTGTTTTTTATCTTGTTGTTATTATTTGATTAGTACTTCAACTTAAGCAACATGTTTATAAAAGTAACAATACTCTTACTTAAGTTATTTGCTTAAGTAAGCCTTGCGGTTACGATACTGCACTCTGGACCTGATGGTCCAGGGTTCAAATCCCACCTCTGCCAAGCTGCCACAGGCCCTTAACCCACAATTGCTTGAATTGTAAGACTGTATGAAATGTAAGTCGCTTTGGATAAGGGCATCTTATTGACATTATTGTGAAAGTGAGCTGAAATTTTTTTAATTAGTTTAATTTGGTCTTATTTCAGGTCTGTTCCTCATTAGCACGGGGCTCTCTGAAACATCTTTCAGTTCTCAACATGTCTAAAAGTGTATTCAGTATCAAGTAAGAAACACACACACACACACACACACACACACACACACACACACACACACACACACACTACAATGATTTATTTGAATATTTAT
>JAUZSU010189048.1:0-12166 GCA_034780255.1 Parotocinclus maculicauda
GGGTCCCTGAGCAAGGCCCTTAACCCACAATTGCTTGGATTGTAAGACTGTATTCATTGTAAGTCGCTCTGGATAAGGGCGTCTGCTAAATTACAGAAATGTAAATGTAAATGTAAATAATAATAAAAACCAACAACAAGCAACAGACACTAATGACACTAACTGAATTACTGAGAAACATCAACCAAAAGACACTCAGGTAACACAGCAGTTATTCATTAGCCCATTAGAACAGTGACCAGAGCTGAAGTCTCAGCCATGGTTTCCAGCTGGGCATCACACAGGCTTTAGCTGAACTTACTTGAGGGAGTTGAGCCCAGATGGGAGAGAATCATCCCACAGAGCTACATCATTGTCCTGTTCAGGTACATGCTTTTCTGTGCTTTGAGAATGCCAGAACAGGCTTCTGTGGAGAAGATAATTTTACACAAATGTAAATCACACTCATGACTCATTCACAGTGGCGTTGACATATGACGCTACTCTTTAAAAAGTTATATTTACCCCACACATAGTCATTGTGTGACTGCACATACTCAGTGTGAAGGTATGTAACACCTAAACATAGTCGGTCATCGGTTAAGCAGCATCAATAATAGTGTTTGCTGCAAGCATTATGGATGGAGTTGAGCATCCACACAAAACGCGATGCGATGACAAGTGTCAGCAGAATTAGAGGAAGGCACATCAGAACTAAAGATCCATACAGTGGACTACCATTGTATCAGCTGTATCAGATTAGTAGGGTTGGGTCCATTAGTTCCAGTGAAAAGACAGCTCACTAGTAAAGTGTCCAGTACAATGTTTAGGATGCTCCCTTCTTGTTTTAGACTGATATTCCACAAAGCAAGGTTAATACAGAAATGGTTGCTATTCAGCATGGAAGAACATGACTGGCCCAATATAATGCCAAAACACACCATGGATCAGGCTGAATGGATGTTGTGGTTGTTCAGGTGTATTTGCGCTTTGAAACAAGAGGTAGCCAAAGAAAATCCTGCTTTTATTGTTGCCCAGGCACTGCAAATAGTAATTGTGTTGTAATATGTCATAAATGGTAATAAACAGTTATGTTTATAGTTTTTAGCAATGCTATTCTAAGCAACAGCTTCCAGTTGAGTTGAGCAATTGATGGTTTAGTGCCTTGCTCATGGGCCCATCAGTGGCAGACTGGTGAAGCCACGATTTAAACCTACTGACCAGTAGCTTAGAACCTTAACAAAGTGTTCTTTATCATTGTGACAAATTTCAAGAAATTAAATGAGTAGTTGGTTTTAAAAAGAAGAACTGGGCTAATTGCACACCGTTGTAAACTGACCTAAAACAAATCTGCTTACCTACAGTAAAAAGGGAGAGGCTTTTAATCAGTTAACATGACAGCAGAGGTGAGAAACATTTCACAGGCAAACAGTTGACAATGGGAAACCTGTGATTAAAAGAAGAGTGACTTCTGTGGTATGGTTTGGTTTTGGAAAATCTGACAGTAAGCAGAAAAACATGCCACTTAACAGCAATCTTGATCATTTAAAAATGAAGCATGCTAAGAAAAATTATGACAGCCTAAAGATGTTTGCCACATATAATGGTGAAATCTCCTTGCATGTTAAAAGAGTAAATCCAAAGAGTCACCTCATGTTCAGAAAGGTTTGTCTGAATCTTTGCCTAATGCAACTCCGGATGACAAAAAAAATCCTGATGACCAAAGGGCATAATGACTGCCATTGCACCTGACCTTTGTAATGATGTGACCTGTATTTAGTTGAGTAGGAGGGGTTCAAGAAGCTAATCAAACCCTTGATCAAGTTATGTAATGCCAAGAAGCAAGAACATTGACCATGCTGAAGTTGTTTAGATGGTCAATGATGGAATATCTTTCTGTGTAAGGATCTAGGGTTATGCCCTATATAGTTATGCCCTTCATTCCAGTCTTTTGAAGCGTTAGCATATCTTAACCTTTTCACCATGTTTCTTGTCTTCCACCCTTCCAAAAATTCCATTCTAGATCAAGCTTTTTTCTAGGCTGTAGTAGGGTCAACTTGGCATCCCAATTAATATGCCAGATGCTGCCATTGCTCATGTGTCAGGGGAGGTCACTTAATTTTGCATAGTATTGTATACTGTATATACACACTGTTACTAAGCTTCATATTCATAATGTCATAAACACACACTTCTACTTCAAAAAATGTTATGTAAAAATGTTGTAAACCTACAACTGAGCTGATAACTAAAGGGCTCACATCCGTAAAGTTAAGCCCCCACGGTCTAGACATATCATACACAAACACAGACCTCTCAAGATCATCTCTATGGTATTTCCCCAAAAAACCCAGAGATATGACCAGTGCAAGTGTGAACAAGCACCATATGACGATATATTGCACAGTCCTGTAATAACTGGAGGCCTTTCCTCTGCTGGCCAGCATGCTTCTCTCCCACTCGCAGTAACTCTGCTTTACATTTCAACTACAGAATGCAGCTTTGAGGAAATTTTATTGTTACAGATGTGATTTATGTTGAAGTTTTAGCTGTAGCAGGTACACATCTGACATGTTCTTTTAGGGGAAATACTCAATCATGACAAGACTTATGTATCTGCTGAACGCAAATGTTCAGTCATGAAAGATGTCTCAAGTCCAAACTTAAGCTTGGTTTAGTTTTCCCCTGCACTCACATTAAACCAAAAGGGCTTCCCAATCTGTGAAGAAATATCACTTGAAAGAAAAACGTTGTGAGCCAGAAAAGACCAGGAGTCATAAATCCTGGTTTGAAGAGCATAAAGGAGCATCGAAGGGGGGCTGGCATGAGACAGACAATTAGCATGGAGCTAACAGGAAGCACATGTATAACATGAATATATTGACCTTTCAGTGGAAACTAACTGAACTTGAGCTCTCTGGCCTTTATATGAATTCACTAATATTTACACTGTTACCTGAGAGTGCAAGAGATTTATTTGAGTGGGTTTTAGAATGCATGCAAACTCTCCAAACAAGACAAGAGCCAATTTGAAGGACTGTTCACGGAGCTAATATTGTGCATTCTAGAACAATCCTGGCAACAAATGAACATTAGGAGTGTGAATATTTCAATCACGAAACACAAACATTTAAATAATTCAATCCGTATTTGAGATATGCATTATGTTTACAGCACGTAGCTGCAACTGAACTTAGTAGGAACAAAATGAGAGTGTCCTGGAACCAATCCTTGCAGAGGGCTGTCTGTATTACACTACCCATACTGCAATGCAGCAGTTCAAATAACAGGGTTTGATTGTAATTTTATTGTTCAAGTCAATTTCTTGTTCAATTTCTTAGTCTTTTTGTATTCTGCCCCAAAATACATTGTTTTCACATTAAGAGTTTTCACTCTTTTGCAATGCTTTAAATATACACATTAACTAAATAATTTATGAATACTTAAAATCTTTATATACAGCATAAATCTTATAGAGAGCCTAAAACTACTTATTCTACCAAACTATATTGTGGTCACATCATTTTAAAGAAATAATTCTTCCAGGGTTATTAAAAGCTGAGAACAAAATTCCAAACAGCAAAATGTAGTCAATATGCTGCATATGTAGCAGAGAAATAGAAAACAGCCATGAGGCCTGCAAAGGGCCACGAGTGTGTTATTTCTGAATATAATATTCTAGGTGTTAGAATCAAAACATTTCAGGGATGTGTCCATACAGAAAACACATTTTGTAATGTTTATTTACACGTAAGAGTTTAATGAGGTCTTGATGCAGTCAGTAAATGAATTTGATCCAGATATTGAATTTCATTATTGGTCAATTTTGCTACAGATTCTGGCTTTCCAACAGAGCTCTTAAACAAGATGCTTTGTTTAGTTTTCTCAGGGTCTTATGATAATATCACAGGACCGAACCAGAACATCACAGCACAGTAGTAAATGATCTGACTTGTTTATGTGTCAAATAATTTTTCCATATGACACATAATTCTTTTGAATTTAAAAGGTTAA
This sequence comes from Parotocinclus maculicauda, assembly GCA_034780255.1. Classification (NCBI taxonomy): domain Eukaryota; kingdom Metazoa; phylum Chordata; class Actinopteri; order Siluriformes; family Loricariidae; genus Parotocinclus; species Parotocinclus maculicauda. The sequence goes on from JAUZSU010189048.1 coordinate 3,994, forward strand.
AAATGTCAGGTGTGGAGGGCCAAATGTGCCAAAAATCAAGGACAGACTTATCTTTCTACTGGGAGTCAACAGTGGAATCACAACATACAGTGTTCCAAGTGCAACAGCGACAAAGACAACAGCTGTGCTCCCAGAGGTCATATAAAAACACAAAGATGTGCATTTTACAGATCCTGTTCTGGGAGCAAGCTGACCTGTTCAAAGGAAGAGGTCCATTCCTGAGCAGAGGTGGAGCTAGGCGTTTGACAGATAACCTCCTTCATGCTGTGAGGCATCAAAATGGGCCTGGACAGGGTCCATAGCAGCCACCGGGAGAAGGAAGAAATGGCAGCAGCACACCTGCATCATCAGCCAAGGACCCAGCTCCAGCAGCACCTCAGACACCTCCATCTGTGGCTTCACCACAACAGTGAGTACCATATGCTGCATCCACACCCTCAGATCATTCTTCGCTGTCTGTCCCATCTCCGGCTTCAACAATGGGCTGTCCAAACCACCTTGAAAGCTTGTTCAAATTGGAACTTAGGATGGTACCATTGACTCCTAACATGGCAAGATTACAGTTACTATCATCACCACTGTTGAACTCCTCACCCCAACAACAACTACACTCACTACACTCTAGGAACTCCACCTCTCCTACTCCATCCATCCAGAAACTACCAGTTTCAGCCCAACGACCGCCTGTTCCATCCACCCAAAACTACCAGTTTTCCCACAACATCATGCTCCATCACCCTTAACACCACCAACTCCATCCCCAGGCCAATATTTAAAGTTAGTAACTCAAAAGGCACCCCCGGTCAGGCCCCCTCAGCCTACTTCTGCAGCAAACATCAACACCAATACTGATATCAGCAACTAAGACTAGAAAGGCCTCTGCTGTTCCAGGACTAAGTCACAATAAATCTTTTATCAACCCAAGGCCCAAGGAGAGAACACTGTCCCCTAGTTCACTACAGGTAAATCTTGTAGATTAGAGAAGAGATAGTTAACTCTCTAACCAAGGAAATCTAATCAAAATCCCTTGTAGGCAGAGATTCTACTCAAACAGACATAAAATTAGCCGTACTTAATGTTAGATCGTTGTTCATCAAATAATTTTTAATTAATAATTTTATTTCCCCTTTTCCCATTTTATGTTCTAAACAGAGACGTTATTAGACAGCAAGATGGTTAATGCAGTTCTTATTGAATCCACTCCACCTAACTTTGAGATGTTTACTTCATTTTATAACGCATCATTCAAAATGGAGCTAAAACTTTCTCCTTCCATACTCTTTATAGTCATTTATAAGCCACCCCAGCGCTCTTAAGGTTTTATTGATGATTTTACAGAAATGCCTTCAGTTGTCTGCACAGCATTTGACTCTATAATCACAACAGGTGATCTGAATGTTCATGTGGATAAGGTGTGTGACAGAAACGCTAAATTGCTGTGTGCTATTCTTGAAGCCTTTGGTCTTACTCAGCACGTGAGTGAACCGACACACACCCGCAAGTTGTGTTTTCTTTGACCTGTCTGTTATTCCCAAACCAGCTGCTGGACCTGTGGTTGTTCGGAGGAGACAATTCAATCTGAAAATATCTCATGTTCTAATGTTAATGATTTGCTGAACTTATAATTACAGTGTTCTAAATGTTCTGGACACCATTGCTCCTGTTAAAATTATGGTTAGAAATAAGCAAAGGTACCATGGAGAACTGATGACTCAGTTAGGGCACAGAAAAGGGAGTGCTGGAGTGCCAAACAGAAATGGCGGAAGTCAAAGCTCCAGGTTCATTATGAGATATACAAAGAAATGCTGCATGTGTTCAATCAAATCTTATTTATACAATATTTTGACATTGATCTGACATTATAACAAACTGCAGAGAGCTGACACATTTCACACCGGTCACTAACAAAACCTTTGAAGAGATCATCTCCAGTCTGAGTCCATCCATATGCAGCCTTGATGTTTTACCCACTAGATTTCTAAAATCAGTACTAGTCAGTCTCTTACCTCAACTTTGTCATTAAGTTAACATCTAACTCCAAGTTCTAACTTCCAAGTTCACTGAAAACTGATGTTATTAAGCCTCTTCTAAAAAAGAGCAGTCTTGATGCCACAGTGTTAAACAGCTATTGACCTATACTGTATCTAACCTGCCTTTTTTAGTTAGTGTCCTTAAAAAAGTTGTGTACCAACAGCTTACTCATTTCTTCTTGCTAAACAACTGTTTTGATGATTTTTAGTCAGGGTTTAGGCCCCATCATAAACATGGAGATTGCTCTTATCAAGGTGACCAATGACATTTGTTGCAAAGTCTCTCTGGATGGTAGTGCTGCTTTTGATACAGTGGACCACGTGATCCTGGTACAGCGGTTACAGGATTAGGTAGGCATCTCTGGAACTGCCCGAAAATGGTTTAGTTTCTATCTTGAGGACAGGAAATACTAATTAGGCTGACAGATGACACTAATATCAGGTGAATACGGATTAGTGGATTCACTCTGTCACTGCATCAAATAGATTACTGTATGGATGTAAAACAATTTTCTCCAGATAAATACAGACTCAAGACTCAAGTATTCATCTTTGGCTTACAGCGAAAAGGAGAAAGGAGTCCCTTTCTCTAAAACAAAAAAAAAATCAGGTTAGAAATCTCAGACTTGAATTTAAACAGTAACATCACATCTATAATATCAGATGCTTTTCATCATCTCAATAAACATTGCCAAAATCAAAAGTATAGTGTCTAAATCAGACCTACAGAGACTTATCCATGCTTTTATCTCCAGCAGGTTAGACTACTGTAACGGTCTGCTCACTGGATTTACTAAACGAGCTGTAAGACAGCTGCAGTCCATCCAGAACGCTCCTGCTCGAGTCCTGGCTAAAACCAGGAAGCACGACCATATTAGTCCTGTACTCAGGTCTCTGCACTGGCTTCCTGTTGCTCAGAGAATAGACTTTAAGGCAGCTCTACTTGTGTATAAGTCTCTAGATGTCTTAACACCGGAGTACATCTCTGACATTCTGGTCCTATATGAACCATCTCAGACCCTGAGAACATCAAGCAGAGGCCTTCTGCTGGAGCCCAAAGTCAGGACTAAACACGGTAAAGCAGCGTTTCAGTTTTATGGAGCCAAAATCAGGAATAGTTTCTCAAAATGTTTAGGTCCAGGTTAATAACTGTTCTGTTTAGCTGTGCATAATGACACCTGATTGTGTTTTATCTACACTGTGTGTTTCTTATTATTTTATTCATTTTAAACTGCTTCTTAAAGTTAATGTGTCATTCTTATTGATTGTGTTGTAATAGTACTTTTAACGTGTCTTTTATTTCTGTAAAGAAATGAAAATACATGAATGGTGCTATACAAATAAACTTGTCTTGCCTATGTTTATGGTATGCAGAAATTGGTTGTGAAGGACTTCTAGAACCATTTCTTACCTGGAAATGAAGTGATTTTATTTCACAAGGTGTGAAACTTTCTGCCGGTCCCTGTCCGTCAGGTTCATCTTCTGGACACAATTTTGACTTGAATTTCCTGTATGCTGGAATTTATTTCCCCTGCTGGTAAACCCGTATGACCGTACATTTTGATACACCTGCAGACTCAGCTTCTTCTTTTACACCATGGCCTGTAGCACACCCAAATAAAATCACTCTTTTCCAGTCATAATCATTCTTTGTGACACATTCCACACATCAAATGAGACATTCTCTACACTGTACCACCTCTTCTCAATTAATGAATTTCATCGCACAACCTGCAAGTTTTCTAAACCTGATCATCCTGGTGCAATGCATTGTTAAATCTGCAGGAGCCTGAAGTTACTACCACCTTAAAAACACAAAGGGACTATTTATGTACTAGGTGCTTATATACTTATATACTACACATGACATTACTTTAATTTTGCACCATGCTGTCACGTGTGTCGTCACCACTGAGTCGCGTCGTTACCGCTACTACAACAACAGCTAATGTATGTGTCAAGGTAATATAGATTAAGAAGGATCAAATCCATATCAGACCACGGATATGTACGCAAATGAACGTTGTCAGATTAGAAGTTACACGCCACATACTTGAATATGGATAACTTAAAACTGGAAGAATTTGGCTTGGTTAACCTCAGACAGGTTGCTACTTGGGAAATCCATATGTCGAGTCATAATATGCGCTCAGTGCGCTTACAAGACCAGTTTTTCAAGTAAGCCTCCAGGTTAAGATAGTTCATGTTATGAATGAGCATGATTATTTTAACATGAATAATTAGTTTAGGGCTCTAGTACATTGTGTAGATGTTTATCTGCTCTGGTGCATCAAAAAACACTCCATTGACCCTATAGAGCAATTAAACAGTGAATGAGTAAAACCTTGCAGTGGGGTTTTCCCCACACCAGATGCTTCAGTTTAGCACAACTGAAAGCAAAACTTCAACCAGCTGATTGTCCTTGACTTGTATTATACTAGGACACAACAGTTGCCATCAAATGCTGCATGGAAACAAGGCTGCCATTAAGTAAACACCTGAGACTGTACTTTAGCATCACAAGGTAAATGAAACTAAAAGAGTTTTTAAACTCCAGTGAGTAGTACATCAGTCTATATAAGTATATCTGATCCAATTTTCCAACCGCTAGCACTGTAGGTGATGAAACTATTTATATGTATAAAGCTACAGCCATTATTAATGGAAATTTGATCTGCCGGGGCTTTCCAGAATGTAATCTTATACAGAACTGCTTTGTCCACATCACCTCTGAAGTCGCTAAGATCTATATCAAATGTGAATGTGTTAAAGCTCTAGCTTCAGGTGCCAGTAACCGTCAGTACAAAGAAACAGATGCTGATTGTGTACAATGCTTGGAGATACTGCTCAAAAAAATATTTCATTTTAAAATATCCCCTAATTTTTGTAAGCAGTGTATAACAGTCCCAATGTGAAGCTAGAAGAAAACAGGGTTGCAGTGACTTCAAGGCAAGAGAACAGTCAGCTTAAAATAGGTGTCATGGCTCAGGGACTGAGTGTCTTCCCAGAGGAGGACACTGCAGCTCCAGGCGCATTTCATGGAAATGGGAATGGAAAGTCCCAGCGCCTCTACAAAGCAGGGAAATGAATGGAAATATAGCACCGGGGAATGGAGAAATGCTGAAACAGAAAGTGACATACATACATCGTGTGAGAGTTTGTGCAAATAAGGGTCAGAAAAGGGGGTTTACTGACGCACCCTGACTTTCCACAAAAGCCATCTGCCGCCTTTGATTTGTGAAACCTGTTATCCATAAATAAAGGCAGTAAATTCAGTGCTTGCCCACTACTGGAACTATGACATGCTGGAATCCACCAAGAAGCACATCATAAGCTGTTAATCCAATTAAAAAACCCACATACATACACACCCACCACAATCAGAACACAACGCTCTCAGCTGATTAACAGGGAAATATGTTATTTCCACTTATACGTTAGTGATGATCCATGACTTCTAATACAACACAAGGCCAATCAACAAAAAGAATGCTAATCATAATGGCATTACTTAAAAAGAAACTCTGACAAAACAAGATTTGACCAGACAAGTTCTTTTTGGTGACGATCTTGTATTGAAGTTATAAAACATTTTATATCACAGAAAATATGTTCCTGAATGAGCAGGGTTGTTTATGCTTTAGCAAAATGAAGTAAACCATCAAGGATTAGGAGTTTCTACAACTACCAGCATAGCAGGGTATTTACACTAGGCAGTACAGTACTCGTGCTCAGTTCTGAACTAAATGACACAGCAACCTAAGAATTAATGACTCACTTCTAAACTGAGAGTTTTTACCCTTCTTAAGCCTCTTCTAACAGTATCCAGGAACCAGGAAGTTAGGGTAACATTAGGTTAACATAAGGATGACATTAAGTAAAAACAAACCAAGGTATTCCCTTCTTTTGTTGTGACGTTTCTAATTCGAATACTGTCCTGTAATTAAGTGAAACGTCTTGCAAACAGCTCCGCTGGCTGTTCTGTTTAAGCTGTACAATACCGAAGCATTCTCACGAGGAAGTTCGTTTGTGGAAAATGCTAAGCACCTCACCGTTCAAATCACATTCTCACTCTTACTGTGTTACTCCTCAGCAGAGCTCATAGTAGAGCTGGTCCATGATTGTGCCATTTCGTTCACTGGGATTGGTCAGCACATGTCTCCATTGGGCTGGGGGCCGTTCCTTCATCGTTGCTGCTGTCTACTTCCTGGTCCATGGTGGCCTCGTCGTCCAGACGCTGACTGGTGTAGTCGGTGATCTCCAGGAAGCCGCTGGGCTCGACCACTACACTGGATTGGCTTGAATCAGGCATGATGGAGTATTGAGGGATCACCTGCAAGAGAGAGTTCAGATAATTACTGTCTGTAAACATGCAGCAAAAATACAACCTAACAGCACACTATAATAGCACAAAATATCCCAAGCATAGCAAATAAAACATAAAACAGTTACTGCTCACGCAAAAAAATAGATTATCTGATAAGCCAATATACAAAAATGTCAGGGCAAAACCATCAGATATTGCTCTTTCATTTAAAAGGGAAAATCACCACACATGGTTGGCACAGATGATACACTCTTTTGTACATCATTTAATACTGTAATATGATGGTTTTATAAGGCGGGCAACAAACAACGAGCAACTGTGTCACTAACAAACAAAAAAAAGAAGCTTAATTCTGATTAAAATGTAAGATAATATAACTACAATAAGACTGCAATTCAAATGTTTTAGCCTTAGATAATTCATATCTGCTTTTATTACCAATGCACAATTATAAATACATCAACTCCACAGTGGAAGGTTAAAAAAAGCACCCTGTAACCAGCACAGAAAATAAAATCTCTACTGGTTTCAACCAAGAAAGTGGCCGATTCAATACCATATAATATAACCGTTTTATCAAAGAAACGATGCCTGTTCACCTGTATAATGTCCAAGTCTTTATTCTTCTGCATGCGGCCGAAGGCAGCGTGTGTGTGTGAGTGAGTGTGCTTGGAGCTGTTGATCAGTGGAGATGTGGAAGCAGCTTTGCTAAGGGTGCTGCAGTCACTGGATGAGTCCACCAACACAGCCTCTGAACCTGGCTCGATCTCAGCTTCCATCATGGAGATCTTTAAGATATCAGAGACGCTGGGCTTCTCCGAGCTTGACTCAGCCTGGAGCTTTACCGCTGCATCACCACTGCTGCTGGAGACAGGAGGGCTGCCAAATGTGATCTTGGTGACCGTTGCACCCTGTGTGATTATTGGCTGCTGCACCTGAAAGATTGAGAGATAAAGAAATCATAATATTTCTCCACTTACCAAGCAAATGTTCAGCCAAAGAATTAAAACTCGTGTGTTAACAGATGATTAAAGGTAAATCTTTTCAAAGTGATGTGGGTTATCCAGCACCAAAATGTCTTTTCATTGTCATTTTTAGCCAGGTTAAACACTTAGTTTACTAAGTTTTAAATTCTGTTAGTAACTCTGAATAAGAAACTATTTATACGTTCTATAACACTGAATGTTATGCGATCTGGAGATGAACCCTATTAAGTATTATGCAAAGCAATACTGCTCACAAAAAGAAAGCGATATTTTATTTTAAATAATGAAATTTTAATTTTAGTGAGCAGTATATATGAGAATACCTTAGTATGCTAGGTATTGGCTAAATAAAATTACTGCAGTGCTTCATATAAAGTGATTTAATCAATATCACCATGGCCATATTTTTTTCTTACGTTTTTTGATGGGTACAATCATTTCACTGTTGAGCTGTGCAACATTTTTCCTGCTGTATGTACGGTGCAAGCAAGCATTTCTAAATAGAATAGGGATCTCAATAACTACATTCACATAGACTTAATAATCCATAAACTGTAGAAAATCACTGAGTAGCCTGCATAAACTGTTACAGGCTGTGAGAAACAAGCTCATTTTTACTTTGATGGCTGCATTTTTTTTCTCCCTTTGTTTCTCTGTTGTGCTGTGTTGCAAAAGTGCATTACTTCTTACTAAACTAATCTGTGACTGCCCCATGATCCATGCACCGTACTCACATGGAACACAAGTTCATTAGTAACACAAATAATACTAGAAAATGCAGCTCCCGGAGGAACTGTGGATGTGTGTTGCATCGGTGACGTTGGTTCTGG
>JAUZSU010189059.1:0-12166 GCA_034780255.1 Parotocinclus maculicauda
TGGGGTACAGGGAGATTGGTATATTTCAGGAAGGAGTCAAAGAATGTGTTAAAGGAGCTGTATGATCCTTTGCAGTTGACGACACTACTGTAATTGTAATAGAGCCTGAGATAGGTTGAATCAGGACCCGAGACATTTCATATGTAATTTCGATTCCAGAGGCATCTGTAGCTCTCATTGGCCACGGCAAAAATGTGGGGCGGGAGTTCACCGAGCTGATGTTGACTGTACAGCGCTACTGCAGAGGGGTCATACAGACCTGAAATCTGCTTGTAAGGGTTAACAGCTGCCAAGATGGAGCCTATATTAGTCTAAAAAAGCAAGAACATTTTAGATTAAGGACACATAGGATGAGGATACATATTGACTATTGATATTAACTGACTAGACCTGTAATCTTTGCTGTAAATCATAAGCACTTTTTCTTTTGTCTTTTCTTGCGGCAGCTGGATTATGTAATCCCACATAAATCATGATTAGGGTAATTCTGAACCTGAAATATGATTGTATTCTATTGTCCACAGTGACACCTTAGGAGCGCTGAGGTCTGACGTTTGCAAATCATTTACAACCCATATTCAATTGAATACACTACACAGGCAAGATATGTAATGTTCAGATTAAGTTTATTGTTCTTTGCAAATATTCACTCATTTAAAATTTTCTGCAACATGTTCCAAAAAAGTAGGAAGGAGGGCAACAATGAACATGTGACTAGTTTAATTGGAAACAGGTGATTGGGTATAAAAGCAGCATCCTCAAAAGGCTCAGTCGTTCACCATTTAGGGGTTTTATTATCTAAAGTCCATAATACCATCAAAATATTCAGAGAATCTGGAGAAATCTCAGCAAGTAAGCGGCAAAGCTGAAAACCAACATTAAATGCTCGTGACCTTTGATCCATAAGGCAGCACTGCATTAAAAAACGATATAATTCTGTAACAGATATTACCACATGGGTTCTGGAACACTTCAGAAAATCATTGTCAGTGAACACAGTTCGTCGCTTCATCTACAAGTGCAAGTTAAAACTCTACCATGCAAAGCAAAAGCCATATATCAGCCAGAAATGCTGCCGGCTTGTGCTGTACTGTGAGCAACTGAAGTTGTACTGAAAAATGGAAAAGAATTCCACCTACAAATCTACAACAATTAGTGTCCTCTGTTCCCAAATGCTTATTGAGTGTTGTTTAAAAGAATAGTGATGTACCACAGTGATAAGCATGCCCCCTTCCCAACTTCTTTGGAATGTGTTAGTGAATATTTGCAAAAAACAATCAAGTTTATCAGTTGGAACATGAAATATCTTGGCTTTGTAGTGTATTCAATTGAATATAGGTTGACAAAGAAATCATTACAAATCACTGTGTTCTGTTTTTATTTATGTTTTACACAACATCCCAACTTAATTGAAATTGGGATTATTTACACGGCTCACAAACATTAGGGGATATTTCATGTTATACTGTATATACAGTGTATATTTATTAGGTGCACCAGTGCAACAGACCTGCCAAAATTGGACAAAAGAAGATTGGAAAACTTGCCTGGTTTTGATTTCTGCTGTGACAATCAAATTGTAGGGTGAAAACTTTAATATTTAAACAACATGAAAGCATGGTTCCATTCTTCCAGGCTGGAGGTGATTAATGTGCGATGCTCTCGTCAATATGGACTAAAATCTCCATGAAGAATGAAAACAGATCTGAAGGTAAAAGAAGGTAAAAGTGGCTGTGATATGAAGGTATATGTATATATGAAACCCTCTACACCTACCTAATCCAAACTTACATATTCAGTCTAATTATTCCTTGGAGCCAATTATCACATTACCCATTTTCCTGACCTTTGAAATTAGTCTTGCAATTTTCTCCTTTCAGACAGCTCAGAGAGTGTCAATGCGCTTGTCTTCACACTTTAGGCTGCTTGCTCAGATAGCAATAGCATAGCTAAGCTATGAGAGGACTGTAATCAGAGTTCGAAGTATATTAGCCTTCTGGCCAGCGGATAGACTTGCCTCCTAACCAATCCACCCCCAAGCATGCCTATATCTGTTCCCCCAGGTCCCTGATCATACAAAGCAATTGGAACCAGCTGTTGCTATTTATCCTGGGTAGCACCACAGCTGCACTGCCACGGGGCCAGTAGTGGGGGAAAGGGGCTTTGTCCCAATCCTTATAGTACTGTACTAGTAAATACTGTCTCAGTTTTATGAAAAACAGCTGTTATCATGTCAGCATTATTACGTGCTTACAGGAACCTTAAGCATCAATCATCTTGTCTTGCACATATTCAACCAAATGACATGGCCTTTCCTCTCTCCTGATTTGAGTTCAGGAGTTTAGTGCTCTGTTAAACCATTTTCAGTGTAGATTCATAAGTGGGTGTAGACCCACAGTCTTTCCAACAAGCACTGAAATTTACAGCTCTTACAGCTCAAATTCTCCTGATGGATCCATTTTGCTTTCTGGAATGCAGGAAGTGGCTTTCATAACAATTGAGATGGCTTTTTTTTCTCTGGAGTTCATTGAACAGAAAGCAGCTGAAACTGAACTAAGCTCGGTTCAGGTCATACTGAACTGAACAACAAACACTGATTGATTGCTTGCATTAATTTTTTGTATGTTTGAACCAGTGCTTTTTTGATAGGCCAGCAGCGTCAAAAATGTATGAGATTTTATTTTAAGCATGCTAATAGCACACACTAAGACCATGCACAGTGATCATCACCAATCAATAGCACATTCATATCTGCCATAGAATACATGTGCAAACCATTTTAGCAACATTCGGAATTAATTCTGCAGATTAGAATCGACAACTACTTAAATAAACATTATTTATGTGTGCTGTGAAACAGCAATAGATCATTACATTTACAAAGAACAATATGAAAATATATTTGTGTATTTATTACCTTAATGGCTTTCTCTGCTAGCATGCTGTATGTACAGCTTGGAATAACCTTTCTTTCGTTATACACTACCTGCACTACAGACTATGCCTTAACATGATGCTTACCCTCAAATACGGTCATATACAAGAATTTGAACACCTCCTTTAGGCTACAGTGGAAAGTATTTAGTGTGACCTCCCTTTACACTTAGGCAAATAGCATCTGGCAGCTTCATCTGGATTCCAAGTTGTCTTTTTTTTTGGAAGAGGAACAGGGTGAAACTTCTATGATATGCTAAAGCTCATAAAGCTTGGAATGAAGATCAACTGGAATTAGTGTTATAGAGTAATGAAACATAGTTAGAAGATTCTGGATTCAATTTTCAACAGTTCAACGTTTATATATGGTCATTCTAACATTAGTAAGCAACAAATCTAAACTCTAGTGACTGCCTAAGATTTTTTAATGCATAACATTCCAGATATCCATAACATCCCCTAGTGCTTTTTGCAAACCGCAATGCACAATTGACTAATGCATTGTAAATTAAAGGAGGCATATTTAACAATTAGTTTTTCAGTGCTTGTGCACATACATCTGAGTATCCGGAGTGCCAAATAACTCACAAACTGTAAAATCAGACACCCAGTACATTTTTTCTGAGTAACTCCATGTATGGCTTGAGAAATATTGGAAGGACTTTTCATTTTCTCATTCTTCAGTGCATAATGTATTATTAAACAATTAAAGGAATCTGTAAGTATTTCAGTCCATAAAGGGCAAGTATAAACTGAAGATCCATGGTCTCTGAACCCTCAGAAAGCAATACATTATTCAGCAACAGCTGATAGAACCACAGGGGCAAGAAATTACTTTGTAAACCATTATCAAGCACTACAATACTCAGTTCTGTACCCAATCATGTTTTTTGTGCTAATTTCTAGCCACAACTTTATATGGTATGTGTTGTAGGCTTGAAATGCACTAGTAGACATAACGTTTATCATTTAATAAAATGATTACCCAGAACCAATATTTCTGAAAAGCTTTGTTTTGACAGTTTGAGTGCGCTGAGGATTTATCCTTGTGCTATTTTGACCAAAGCATGACACCAAGAATATGCTGTGGAAATATACTATGACATGTAATTTGTAGATTTTTAAAGTTATTTAATTAATTCATTTTCTATATCTGCCTAATACAATTCAGGGAAATGTGGGAAACCCTAAACTGTAGACCGATCCATCACATGGACCACACACACACACACACACACACACACACACACACACACACACACACACACACACACACACACACACATATACAGTACTCATGGATTTAGGAAGAAACTTGCATACAGTATATACAGGGAAACCCTGACTCTAACTTGGGTTTCTGGATATAACAACTACACCTTTACATACTTATGTAATATTTAAATGTGTTCTTTGCTTAAGTCATGACATTTTCTTTACAATTAGAAAATTATCTGAATGTTTTTTTAGTGCCCTACAAATAACATGGAAATCGCATACAAAACCCACACCTCACTCTACATACCCTCAATTTATATAAAACAGTAAAACCATAAAGAAAATGAAGAAAACAAAGAAAACAACTGCTTATACAACTTCTATAACTACCAAGAGAAAGCATATCCATCTTTCCTAAATATACTAAATAGGGTTGCCACCTTGGAATGCCATTGCACAGCCTTGAAAAGAACAACATTTTTTTTAGTGATAGCTAATGCATGAGGTCCCTGACCCACTGATTAAATGAAAGTGGACATTTGTCTTTTTCATTAAGTTAGCACCAGCCATCTAGCTGTAAGGGTTGAAAATGCCATTATGGTTTTTATTAAGTTAATTAAATTTAGTCCCTCTGGAACTGTTCCAAATATAACAATAACAGGAGAAGGTTACACTCAGAGCAGCTTGAAAAAAAGATTGATTTCCAAAAATATGTTAATCTTGAGCATGACCAAAGTATATGAGGTAGGGTACCTATCTCCACCCTACACCTGTTACACATTACATCAATTTCCTTTTATCAATACTTTATTCCACAGAGATGTGCTTGTGTGCAATATTGACCATTAGGATACACAGAAGTGAGAGAATGTAACTTAACCTTAATAATTAAAACTTTTAATGGACAGTAGATGCCAAAATATACAGTTAAAACATATTTAAGGGGAGCTCACCAAAACCACAACCTTCTCCATTGTTTCATGTGTTATTTTGAAACTACATGTAATTTTCAACTTATAATTTTGCCTCATGAACATTTATCACAATTGCACTCTCACCTTACCACCAGCCTGACATCTGGGGATTACATTAGGTAGCTTTATTATATTTTAGTCACAGCATTCACTTACTCCTGCTACATAGCAGCATAGTTGCTCACCTCAGAAACCTCATGGAACTTGGAACTGACTTTACATGGGCACCACAGCGAGATAAACACTGCACCTTATGTAAGTTGTCCAAATGTTACTTTTTACTACCAACATCATAAAGTTTCTATGGGTGGAATTTGCCCTTTTGCCTAAATTAAAACAACGATCAACGATAGATCAAATTACCCTGCTCTTATTAATTTAGTGCTTCATTTAATACACGTCCTAAACTGTTTAGCTCTGACTTTGTTTGCTTTCTATGTAATGGAGGTTAAATATTAATCCCCACTATCACTCACGGCTCAGCAGTATTTAATTCTGAACAAAAATATGCAGTGCATTTAGACAATCCTCAGACCTTTTCACTTTTTTCACATTTTGTGATGTTGTGGCTTTGTGATGAAAAAGAAGATGGCTTTACCCCCATACTTTTTCACTCAATACCCCATAATGACATAATTTTACAAATGTTTTTGCATAGTTATTGTAAAGAGAGAGCTATTGACATAAGTATTCAGACCCTTTACTCAGTACTTAGTTGAAGCACTTTTGGAAGTGATTACACCCTCCAGTCTTCTTGGGTTTGATGGCAGGAGGTTTGCACACAAGGATTTAGGGATTTTCTTCCATTTGTCTCTGCAGATCCTTTTAATCTCAGTTTGGAAAGGGAGTTTCAGTGGGCAGTCATTTTCAGGTCTCTCCAGAGATTGGATTAAATTCAGAAGTCTAGCTGGGTCACTCAAGGAATTTCAAGAGTTTTCCCTAAGCCACTTCTGCGTTGTCTTGACTGTGTGCTTTAGGGTCTTTGTCTTGTTGGAAGGTGAGCCGTCGGTCCAGTCTGAGGTCCAGAGTGCTCTGCATCATGTTTTCATTTAGAATATGTCTGTACTTTGCTCCATTCGACCCTGATCCCTCATCTCTCCGACCAGCTGCTGAAAAACACACCTACAGCACGATTTAGCAAACTCCAGATGGGCTTTCAGGTGTCTTTTAATGAAGAGAGGTTCTGTCTGGTAACTCTCCCATAAAGCCCACATTGGTGGACTGCTGCAGTGATGGTTGATCTTCTGCAAGATTCTCTCATTTGCACACAGGATATTTGGAGCTCTGCCTGAGTGCCTATTGGGTTCTTGGTCTCCTCTCTGTTACGAAGGGCCTTCTCCTCAATTACTTTTCCATTTAGGATTTATGGAGGCCACTGTGCTCTTGGGCTTTTTTAGTAGAGCATAATTTTTTGTAGCATTCTTCAGATCTGTGCTTCCATATAGTCCTGTCTCTGAGCTCTACAATCAGGTCTGTCCACCTCATAGTTAGATTTTTGCTCTTAGGTGCCTTGTTAGCTGTGAGACCTCATATAAACAAGTGTGTGTCTCCTTTTTTCCAAATAATACCAAACTTACTTGAATCTTAACATGACAAAATGTGATTAAAGTTAAAGCGTCTGAAAACTTTCCAAATGCATTTTAAGTGGGGCAGACTCAGACCCATATTGTCAACCCAGTTCCGCTTGGGAAAAAAGTAATAGACAATAAATAACTGTACCACAGCTTCACCAGGACCAGCCAAGTGGAAGAATGCAGAATGCATGACTGTGTACCAGCACAGACAGTACAGCCTGGAAGTCTATAAACTATAATCATCAATAGATAAATGTACATTTGTTGAAAGAAATTGAAATAAATCAAACTTTTAATCATATATAATTATAATGTTATTGGCTACCCTAAACAATGTATTTCTTACAGTAGATATTTTACACAGGCTTACACATTTTTACAAACTTTACAAAAGTAATACAACTTAGACATTATATACGAATTTAGGGCAGTACATAAATAATTTATAACACCTATTGGGTTTTACTTACATATTGTTTAAATATTAAATACAAGAGCCGTTAGACTCAAATAAAGATATTTATTATATTTTAAAGATGATAGCTTATAATCGCTTTTATTAATAAATAAATTTGACACTGTCATGTTTTCATTTAGCAAATCTGATCATCACTACTTCGTTTAAATCAGTAATGTCATAAGCATGTGACAGATGAACACTGTAAACAGGGATATGCTACTATCTTACCCGTACAGTGAACTGCTTTCTGCTCCCCCGGGATGCATTTACATATACCATATTGCTGTAATACATTTTACAGACACATTTCCTATAAAAAAACCTCTAGGCACTGTAGGGGAGGCATGGTGGTTCGGTGGGTAGCACTGCTACCTCACAGCAAGAAGGTCCCGGGTTCAATCCCAGGGTTGACAGCCTGTGTCCTTTCTGTGTGGAGTCTGCATGCCGTCTGCGTGGGTATACTCCGGGTACTCCAGTTTCCTCCCACAATTCAAAGACATGCATGTTAGGGTAATTTATTACTCTAAATTGGCATTGACTTGTTGACTTGTGTGTGTGTATACATATAAAACTAGTCTTGAAATTAACTTGTGTATGGATATAACATTGTGTTGATAAGCTGGCCACTTATGCCGATAGCGACGTTAAAGTAGTCAAATAAACAAACAAACAAACTAGGCACTGTCACTCATCAGCAGTAATCAGAAAAAGGTGGGGAAGTAGAAAAACAGTGTTTTACATTTACTTTGACTTTTATTTAATTGCAGATAATATGAATCCAAGAAATTCCATGTTTTGTTTGGTCAATGTAATTTCTTTTGGTAATAAACATCCATTGCTGAATTTTATACCTGCAACACATAAAATAGTTGTGATGGTGGAATTTAGAGCTAGTAAGGGGAAAAAACTAAATACTAATGATATTTCAAGACAAAGGGTTTTGATTTTAAGTCAAAAGGTGATTGCAATCATGATGTGGTACAAACGAAATATTCACAAACAGAGAACCATTACATTTGCATGTCAACAAATGCAATGTTATCTTGTGTTGTGAGAAGGAACATTACAAAGTGGTAAATGCTTTACCAGCCCTACTTTTTGGAATGTGTTGCAGACCTGACATGCAGAAATGGATGTTAGACTGGACAAAACATGGATGGAAATGTTGGTCAAAAACCCATAAAATATCTGTGGAAAGTCCATGTAAAACACAGTTTTTAAATTAGCATTTTCCATACTGCCCCATCTTCTGATTTGGCCCTGTAAGTCATACTAAGCAATCCGTATGCCAATACACCCACAGCTGGTGGAAGATGTTTTTTGCCTCTAAAGTCGTAGCCAGTGTTTCAGATAACACTACTAAAGCAATTTCTGTAAGCTTTAGAAATGTCAGGATGAAGCTTTAGTTCCCTTCTGACCCTTTTCACCTCCCATAGCTGACTGGTTAATTACAACATGCCTACAAGATCTATTTAAACCCTTATGTGTTTGTCTTTCTTTATTGGGTCTGGTCATTGTCCTGGTGGTTGTCTCTCTCTCCAGTCTCCTGCTCTGCTGTGTGTTTTTTCATTTGTTCACTTTATAGGGACCTGCTTTGCTTTCTGTTCCTTTATCGTTCTGTTAGTTGTTAAGCTAGGGCTAAAGGATATGGCCTATAAATTATATTTTAGCATTTTAGGCTATACTGTGGGAGATATATACAGTATATTATATTTTGAAACCTCATCTAAAGCACAATGTTCAATTTGTCCCTCTTGATGCATACAATTAATTCTTGTGGTCACTGCAACATGCATTACTGTGCAAAAGTTTTTTGGCCAACATTTGATTTGCTGTTTTAGCAATGGTATAATGACCATATTTATCATGTTGTCAATGATTGGACCCAAACATTTCAAATGTGGATTCATCACTCCGTAATAATCTTATCCACTGATTTTTGTCCAAACTTTGTGAACTTTTGCATATCTTAGCCTTTTTCTCACGTTGTCTTGGTTGCTACCCTTCCAAAAAGACAATTCCTGATTTAGCTACTTCAAACTGTAAAGACAGAACAGAACTTGGAATCCCAATGAAGCTGCTAGATGCTGCTATTGCTCAAAGTGTAAGTGAAGGTCACACTAAATATTTCCAATTCTAGCCTATATGAGCCTAAAGTTTTTTGTTTTTAAATAATGCATACAAATGTCCTGCACATTCTGCTTGTATTCTAATAAAAGAAACTAATAATATAAATATGGTCATTATAACATTGGTAAAACAATGGTATATACAGTATCTTACAAAACTAAGATTTTCTTATATCCTAGGTCGTCGTTATGTATTTATCTTTTTTAGATCCTTAGAGAGTTCTTGAGGTGCATTGTTGAACTTCCAGTGATCAGTATGAGAGACTGTGAGAGTGACAACTTCAAATTTAACACAACTGAGACCTTGTAACACTAATGAGTCACATGATACCAGGGATGGAAAATGGTTACTTGGGCACATTGTGGCCATTTTCACTTAGGGCTGTACTCAGCCAGCGGTTTAGACGTTAATTTCTGTGTGCTGAGCTATTTTTGGGGCACAGAAAATGTACACTGTTATACAAGCTGTAGACTGACAACTTTACATTGTATCAAAGTGTCATATCTAGTGTACTCACTTTAGCGAAATACTGTATAATCTAATAGTGGCGCAAGTCTTTCTGTCTTACCCTTATTACCTGGCCAGGTCATAGCTCTTTATTACTACATTACAATAATTTTCATGGATAATTTGTAAATAACATCCAAATCAAAATTTTATAATTTGTATTGTGGTTTACAATAAGCTTTGGTAAAACACTTTGTGAAGAACGCTGAGATTTTCATCTTAGAACAACACATTAAATACCTGTTGTTATTATTATTTGTTATACCCAATTTTCCTGGTCTGGGTCTATGGCACCTAACCCCAGATACCACTGGATGCAGATGTAAGCATGTCCTGGAAAGGGTCTATATTGCAGTGCTTGGGGATCCTCCAAGCAGCCTCCACTCTATCACATTGCTCAATCTGGCTTTAAGGTTCCATAGAGAATTTATTAGACTACTGGCATGTGTTTTTGACCACTGCTGTAAAAGCATCATCATTATTGTTAGCACTAGTATTAGTACTACATTATTAGCATTATTAGTACTGTTGATTGCAAAATATAAAAATGTAACTTGCTGTTATACCTAACCTTACACGTCTCCAACTAACAGTTCCTTGAATTGCAGCAAACTCAAGACTCAACATGTCCCAGCTATGGAGCTGCCCACACACAAACACTTTCCCAGCATAATTACAAAATAATTAATAATAATTATTAAGAATGGATATAGGCTTTATGGCAGACCCACATGAATAGTAATACATTATTTATTAACATTACCATTAACCTTATTTATTTACTTATGCATTACTTAAAATAGGAGTCTCGTTTACAGGGTTCTGCACCGCTTGTCCTTTCTCTAATGCAACCTGGTGTCTTAACAGGCTCGTATTTTCATCAATCAGTCTCAAGTGCAAAACTACACCTGCAAAAATTGGTTGTTTTTTTATTTTATGAAACAGCTTGACAACATCACAGATCCTCCATAATGCTTGACAGTGATGATTCGGTTATATTCTGTATAACCGAGAACTAAGAACAGAAGAAAAAACATCTTTGTGTGTAACAGATTTATTTGTAATAAGCAACTACCAAAACTTGACCAGGGGTTCAAAGGCCATAAAGGTGAAAATAAAATTCACTAATACTCTCTTATATAAGAAATAAATCCAGAAGCAACTTGAGGTGGCTTGTGAAAAGAACAACCATTATGAGCAACTATTAATCATTTTTGTGTCTTTGTTTTTTTTTAACCCTAATTCATCCTGGTCAGATCTCAGGATGGGGACTGTCTAGAGCTTATTCTGGTCTCCACTCTCTTGGACATAAGGTGCCAATCATGTGTCTGTGTGTTACCCAACCTGGCAGGAAAGCAATGCCTGTACGCAAAAACCTGGACATCTGATGAGCTACCCAAGCAATTACAGAGAATTGTATCTTTCAATATTTCAGACATGTTTATTTCATAACTATTTTGTGTAATCCTGATTATCATAAAATCATATAATTTTTCTTCAGTGTCCTAGACTTAACTACAAGCCGGGCTGCCATGGTAACAATGCTTGAAATGCATATGTGAAATAATTTAACAATACACAAACACATAACGATTTAACGAATACCTGAAACATCGAAACAAATGAAATACTATAGTGATTTCAGACTTTTACCCTGCTAAATGACATCTGCTGGTAAAAATGTTAAGTACATCAGTGCTGAGAAATTTCAGCTGGCCTCTTCTGCAAGGCGACGCACCACCGCAGAGGCGACTCTTCTGTAAGCTTTGGCCTGTAAGTGAGCAGAAATGGCATGTTAATCAGGAATGCAAATCTGAGTGCATCCAACAACAAGAGGTAGTCAAATTTTAGAGGAATAGTTTACTAAACATTTAATCCTGTTATAGATCACACTATATAGTATTAGATATTATTGCTATATGAGTTTGTTTGTTCTGTTTGTGAATAACAAACCTTTCCTAATAGGTAAAATTAGGCTACGTTCACACAGCTGGCAAAAGTGACTCAATCAGATTCAATCTATGTCGTCATAACAAACACAGATGTTTTACTTTTGGACCTGTGTGAACTGATTCTGACATTTTTAGTTCCAATCTGGCCAATGTGGTATTGAAATCTGATACATATCCGATACAGCCAGATATTCATGTGACTTTTCCGTTATTCCAACTAGTCATTCAACATAAGGAAAAGGAAAAATGTCCTTTCACTCACTTAGGAGAAAGTTCACACTACTTAACTGATGTACGTGTGCAAAAGAACAATGCTTTACATGACCCACTCATCCAGAGGCAAACAATAGAAATCCTCTCCCAGTGTTTCAGAGAAGTTTCAGCACATTGTCATTTTATTTTATAAGCACGATTCAC
>JAUZSU010189070.1:0-23836 GCA_034780255.1 Parotocinclus maculicauda
GAATAAAATATTGACATTTGCCATCTCCACATCATTGCATTCAGTTTTTATTCACAATTTGTTTAGTGTCCCAGCTTTTTTGGAATCCGCTTTGTATGTGTGTCACCATGCCCAACGATCCTTTGGAAATAAAAGATTTCTATAAAAGGAGACACAATTAACCTGCTTCAACAATGCATATTTTTATTTATGTATTTATTTTGAAATATATCTTACTTAGTATGTATTAATGTTATTACTCAGTACAGTCGAATCCAGTTAATCGGATGTGCTATGTAACATATTAAATATTTATTAAACCTTTATTGTGCGATATACACGTATAGCGAACATACAAACAAGAACTACTGTTGTTGTTCATTGAAAAATAAATTTTCAAACACGTTTTTTGAAACGATCTACAACACAATGTATAGGTACTCAGCATGCGAAGATAATACTGTAAAAAAAAAGTTCTTACTATATTCCAGTCAATGTTTGAAGAACTTAACCAGTGTGATCTGACGCGTTCTCTTGACGGACTGCACTTAAACAGAATTAAAAAAGAGGTGGGCGTGTTCACCTTCCGCTTGTTTTGTACTTGTCAACACAACTTTTCGGATTTCCTGACCTTTGATAAAAGCATAAATTCACCCGGGGATCTAAAAAATCCTCCCATAAATTGCTGATCTGCTTTGCATCCTCTAGGTGACGACTTGTGGCTTCTTTTTCTTATTCGCTCTCACGTGCTTTAAGCGGAATTTTGGTCCAAATAAGCGAATAACTCGTATATACACGTTTATAATAGGATTTGTTTCGGTACTTTAGGATTTGGTCCGAACAAGCGGCTGGTCCCATTAACCAGTGGTCCAATTAACCGGATGCACCTTTGGCAATTTATCCTGGGAACACTTTTGCCTGTGTTCAGGAAATTACACTTTTACATATAACCTTTGAGATACTGTAATCTAAGCTACACCTTGTTACCCAACATTAGTGCTGATATCTGTGCAGGCCAGTCAAGTTTTTCCACACCAAGTTTGACAAACCATTTCCCTATGCACCTTTTGGAAACAAGAAATGGTCTCCCCAAACTGGCACTGTAAAATTATAAGAGATAAAGATATACTCTAGGTTATAACCTGATCATGTATGATTAAGCTTTCCCTTCATCAGAACTAAGGAGCTTATCCTATCAAAACGTAATTCCAAACTGTTATACTAACTCCAGTTAACTTGACAGTCCAATCCAGCAGACTATGACTATGAGTTCTGCAGTATGACCCTATTGCCAAGGTCAGTGTATAGGAAATAATTGAATCCATAATTTAGAAAGTATGTACATATACTTTTACTTTTGTGTATTCATTGTCTTTGTCATAAATGTAAAGTATTGCTGTGAATTAATTAGATCAAATTGTGAAGACTGCTGTACAAGAATATTTTGCATTTCCACAAGGAACAATTATGACAGATGTTGACAGACATCTTTGTAACTGAGGCTTTGAAGCCCTGTAGTAGACAGCAGTCATTCAGCAATCAATCTAGAATGAGAAAAAGCCCAGTTAATTAGACATTTCCCAAGTCTTATAAACAAGACATGCAAGCTTTTGACACGCATCAAGCAGGATAGCTGTTAAATCTACTCACCCACAATGATTGCTGATAGCCCTTGACAAGATTATTACAACACTGTTATGAGAGCTCTGTCCCCCCCAAAATCACTGCATCTAAGGCACTAGTCATTTCTATATGAATTGGGAAAGTAATCTGCAAATTCACTTGGCTGTCAAGATGTTTAGCAGTAAAACTGTTTTGGCAGCACTGTAACCAAATTAGATAATCTTAGATGTTCTTGTCTCTTTTGATAATAATTACAGGAGAATGCAGACTGGTTACACACTGATGACACCATCATAATTGCGGTATGTGGGAATCCTGGCTTCCCCTGTAATTTAAATCAATAGTGGCACTGAAGTGTTTAGCTTATTCACAAATGTACTAATTGTATTATGTTTTTTTTTTGTTTTTTTGGGGGGGGGGGGGGGGGGTTAAAAGGTTGGCAAAACAACTAATAAAAATATCCAACTCCTTCTGATGAACAGCAGTCTTAGTGTAAAATCTACTTAATCTTGTGTGAACCTATGCACTTCCCTTGTTTTAATACCACCAACTGCCACTGGATAACCTCTCCAGTCAGGCATGCAACTGAAATGTGATGAAGGTTTGAATGAAGCTACAAATCCCAAAAACAATGAGTCTTGAGCGTTTCAAGCTATGATCCCTAAAGTCCTGAAGTCTTTAATAGTTCATAATACAAAGCAAGGCCAATCAGGTCTGCCTTTCCAGCATGTGCTGTAGCGCTCCCTGTCTATTCAACCCCAAAGGTCCATTCCAAAAATCTGCTGCCCTAATGCAATTAGACTAGCTGTCAATTCACCCAAAAAGGCTGATGATTTCCACTAGGGATATGGATGAAATTTGAATTCATGGGCTAACAAAACATTAATGTGTTTTTTGCAATGTGAGCAGAAAAGAGACAGCTAGAGAGAATAATCAAAACGTAGGAATGATGAAATAAGAACTCCTCTGAAGTTATAAATATAGAGTGTGTGTAAGTAGAACCCTGCCAGGTATGTATCAGGGTTCCTCTTGACTACAATCACATACATGCTGTGGTGTCCACTATCAACACTGAAAAATTAATTACTCTGTGTCAACGCTGATACAACCGTTAAAAAAAATGTGCAAAACTGACTTCATGATTTCACAGCTAGCTGAGCATTTGCAGTTGCATTACCATTCCAGGAACTATCCACACATGCATTAGAATTCATGGTGCACTCAGTACTGGCTGTCAGTTTTTTTCACATTAATACACACTGTCCTACTTTTTAAAGAACACTTTGATTTGCAGATTAATTTCTCCGATTTTTTTGCGTTCTCTTGTGTCAGGCTATGATTAATCATCATCTTGACCTGTGTGTTGCTGCTCTGGTGTGCAGGGACTTTTGGCTTAAAATATTTACCAAAATGTAATCACAGAATAGTGCAATTAAAAGATGGTTGAACACTTTTTCTCAGCATCACTATTAAAAAGAATAAAATAATAGAAACATTTTACTGACTGATTTATCTGGAAAAGTAGTACTCCTAACTTTTTGTGTGGTCAGTTTTGGACAAAAAATAAAGGTTGTCATTCTATCAGGCTATTTTTATGAGCTGGGGTAAAAAGCAGAAAATAAATGACAAATCCAATGAACCAACATGTAGTGACTATGCTACAATACAGTTTTTTTTATCCAAACATGTACCAGGTTGTTGGGTGTTTCAGTGTAATTATGGTAGGTAACAGATTAGGCACATTATATTAACATACACAGCTACTAGAGTGACTAGAAAGGACTTTTACTGTATTTTCAGTTTTTAAAAGTACAATTAAATAGACAGACTGTTAGATTTACAAATAATGATTAGATGCTCACGTCTCTTAACTTTCAACTACATAATTAATGTGTATGATTAGCCTGTTTACATTTATGTAAGGAGCCTAATACAACTTCACCAGTGCACCAGTCCATTACAGAGTTTGTAAACGCATCAGCTGTCCTCCGCATTGCAAGGATTTGAACCCAGGGCCTGATAAACTGCCGTTTCCAGTAGCTGAGTGTTACCAAAGAACTAGCGTTTACGAGAGTTTTTTTTAGATATTCTGTAAATAAAACTGCTAGTCATGCCCGTTTACCATTCAGCTACGTCTGATGACGTATAAAACCATTTCTGATGCTGTGACTGTTCCCAACGTCATTGAACCCATGACCAATGTCATTAATAGTTGTGAAACAGAATAAATTTGGAATAACCAGAGCTCTTCTTAGTGTTGAATGTCAGGTAAAACTGAGTAATCAGAACAGTAACATTAATTGGTTACTCCTACAATGCTTCACAGTTCCTCTGCAAAGATGGGAAAGACTGTTGGAGGGGCAATGATCTCAGCAGCAAATCAATTAGCTATTTAATGGTACTAGACAAAATCCACTTGGATTAAAGGCATAGGATAGCCTCTTTGTAGTTTAAAAACTGCATTTAAAACACTTTGATAAAATAATATATAGTTTTATCTAGTATTTGGGCTGAACTTCAAGCTACATAAAACCAGGCTTACCATGCTATGGTTGTGTGCTATGGTACAAGGAGATTGTTCAGAAATTATCACATGGCAATTAAAAAAAAACAGAAATGTTACTTAACAAAGCCTGCACCACAAAATCGCAAACTGTGGTTCTGGCTTACCTTTTATCATAACCATGTCTGAAGCGTTCATCTTAGACAACACTGTGGCTTTAAAACAAGTCCTCAGCTGTCCTTATAATAATAATAATGATAATAATAATATGTTTAATTTATATAGCGCCTTTCTCAAACCCAAGGTTGCTTTACAAGTATTAACACATACACATAATTTGCACAACAAGAAACACAGTTCAAACAAGGAGGAACAAAAAAAAAATTAAATAGAAGAGGTAAATAGGAGAAGAGAGTTCCAGAGGGTGGGAGCAGCAACAGCAAAGGATTTCCCACCCATAGAGGAAAGTCTAAACCTGGGAACAGAGAGAGTGTTGGAGTCTGTGGAACGTAATGACTTGGTTGAAGTGTAATGTGAATCAGATTGCACAGGTATGGTGGAGATAGAGCGTGGAGGGATTTAAATGTCAGTGGTAGAATCTTGTATTTGATGCGTTTATGGACCGGGAGCCAGTGTAGTTGGGACAGAACAGGTGTGATGTGGTCAAATTTTTTGTTTTTTGTAAGTATCCTAGCAGCAGAGTTTTGGATGTATTGTAAGAGTCGAATGGAATTGGAAGGAAGACCATAAAGAAGAGAATTACAGTAATCAAGACGAGAGGAGACAAAAGCCCTTCTTTGAAAAGTGTTGCAGGCATCAAATTTAACATGAGTGAATGTTTGCAAAAAACAATAAGGTTTATCCGTTTGAACATTAAATATCTTATCTTTGTAGTATATTAAATTAAATATAGGTTAAAAAGGATTTACAAATCCTTGTATTCTATTGTATTCTGTTTTATTTATGATGTACACATCCCAACTTCATTAGAATTAGGGTTGTAACTATGACACTTTCATCTGAATGTGACAGCAGAAATTGAGAGTCATCAGACCAGGCAACATGTTTCCAATGTTCTGTTGTCCAATATTGTTAAGCCTGTGTGAATTGTAGCCTCAGTTGCCTGTTATTAGCTGACAGGTGTGGTCTGCTGCTGTAGGCCATCTGCTGCAAGGTTTGTGTTGTGCACTCAAAGCTTTTCTGTTTACCTCAGTTGTAAGAAGTGGTTATATGAATTATTGTTACCTCTCGATCAGCTTGAACCAGTCTGGCCACTCCACTCATCTCTGTTATCAACAAGGTATTTTCACTCAAATAACTTTTTCAGTTTTTGGACCAAAAAGAACTAGAAAGAGATTGTTGTGCATGACAACCCAGTTGATCAGCAGTTTATGAAATACTCAGACCAGCCCATCTATCTATCTAGCTGTGTAACAGTGTTTTCTATTTTGCTGTCAGTTAAATATTTTCATACAATATATTGCATATTACTTCTGCTAGTAACGTCATAGATAAAGACAATAAAATATGTATTTTTTATTTTTAAAGTCAAGTCACCAGTGCACTTTTTAAGTCAAAAAGTCTTATACTAAGATGCACATGCATGAACTGACAAAAAATATGGATAAACAGGAAAAAGCTATCTGTGACCCACAAAATCATTACAGTAAATTGTCTTTAAAGTGGCAATGTGTGATTTGAATTTATATTTTTTGGATTGCATGTGTCACTATTGCTCACAAATACTAACTCATGCTGGATACATTTCCTTGCCAGCTTGGTTATGTGAGTTATCTGTTTTAAAACACGAGCCCATCCGTCCTAATGATGAAATATCTATTTCATTTTCACTTTCAAGTCATACACTGCCACTTTCTATATGCTGTCAACTAAATTGTGAATTAAATAATAATTTACAATAATGTATTAGCTGATTAATGTAGTAGTGGATTGTAGATGCAGAGCAATATATTTGTGCTGTCAAATTGTAAGTGTCAGGCATTAAGTCACATTCCTTTCTGATGATAAATAATGGCAGTAGAGTGCAAATTGAAAAAAAAAAGTTTTATATTTACCCCAACCTATTTATAATACTGGCAAATGATTTGGTCATTTGGAAGCACAGAGCTACAGTATAACAGAGCAATGTTTTACATTACTCCTTATTGTTTGATTCATCAGTCAGTCATTCAAATGGGAAAAAAAAATATGTTTTATTCAGTTATACACCATCAAAATGTAATGCCTTTAAATAGTCTCTTATTTTAGTAAGGTCATTAAGCATACTTAGGCAAGTGAAAAAAATCATGATCTTTCAATTCCCACACATACTTACAGCAAACTGAAAACATTGAGCTTGTGAAAAAGTTGACTTACTTATGTCATCTTACAGAACAAAAATACATTATGATTTCTGTTCATCTTAAAACAAGCTAGACTGGAAGTCTGTTTATTATGACTTAAGAACTTAAATGTTTTTTAACTGTGTCTTGAGGGTGTAGAGAAACAGTGGTCTGTTGAGTGTGTGTGTGTGTGTGTGTGCGTGCGTGCGTGCATGTGTGTGCATTTACATGCTTCTTTATAGCTCACTGATCAGCTAATGGACTGATTCTGATAAATTAGAGGTGTCTAACGCAAAACGTACTCCTTTCCCCAAGGCCACTAAAGCCATTAGATTTCCATATTCAGTGATTTTAAACATTTAGCATTGTACATTCTGTTACGCACTGAGGATTTGGTGGATAAAACTGTAAGAGGTATTGCATTGGTCAAACCGCAAACAGGCGACTACGACATTAATAAAAAACAGGAACAACATTGTTTGAGAATGTTGTACAAATTTCGATAATGTAGTTAATTTTGCCTTGTTTGTTTCAGTAGGCCTTTCACATCTGAGTTAGAAATGTCAGTATTAAGTGACTGACTCTCTGTGCCTTAGGCTTTTGTTAGTCTCCAGTTGCACAAGGTCAGATTGCACCTTGTCCAAATGTGCACTCAACCAGCACAGCCACAAATAAGTGCACACAAACAGATTCATACTTAACACTCTCTCTCTCTATCTCTCTCTCAGACAGACACACTCTTACTCACCCTCAGTTTCTCTCACCATCTTTATTGAGCTCGCTCCCACACTTGGCACATGGGGAAAGTGGCAGAACATGTACAGTGCTCCCTGCCCTTGCTACCGCTCAAGCTTTTCAGCTTATTTCACAGCAGCACCTGCTGGTCAAATATGGCACAGTAGATCCAGCACCCACTCCCTCACCAGGGCAAAAGGTATAAAGCAAAATACACAGAGACCCCATAGCTAGACCTGTCACAGAACCTCACACCTGCCGTTTGTTGCTTAGGATTGATGACGTTTGGCTCTGCCAGGTGTTTCGAAGCCAAGGAGCATAATGAATGAAAATTCCTCACCCAAACTGATTTTCAAAGTAAATTAAACCCCACAATTCAATTTTCAAGCAACAAGTACCATGAAGGAGTTTCTGAACTTAGAGGACACGAGTAGCTCCAAAGCAGTTTAAAAGAGATCATAGCTGTTTTGTTGGCACTCACACAGGTAGTGGAAAGTTGGCTGGGAGTCACACAGTTATGTATTAATAAGTTACAACTAGTTGGGTGCTATGTAAGAGATGACCCCCAGCACACTTATTTTGTATGGAATCAGTTGAGCATGCACACAACAACACAAAAAGACTGTCATCTCCATGTCCATGGCAAACAAAAAACATTTTTTTTCTTGATAATGTTTTATGTCCCACAGTCACAATCTTTGAACAGTGAATGACAGTTATATTTGTTGCAGAATTAGTTAGTTCACATTTTCAATTTTAGATAATTAAGTCATTTCACTCAGCTGTAGTGTTCTCTATACGAACAAAAACTGAGATTAAAATCTGTGTCATCATTATCTTCTTCTTTACTTCAGCATACATTACATGTATACAGTGTACATAAGTACACTGAAATATAACTATGATTACATTTTACTAAAGCTACTTAAAGGCTGTTATATAGAATTTACTTAAACCTGCCTGCCAATCCACTAATTTATTACATTGTAATGTAATTTTTATGTTTTAGGTGATATTAATATTGCAGGTGCAAAGGTTGTGCAGCAGTAATTTGCTAGGTCATCAGGCCAGGTGGGTCATGACATGTTCGGCCATATCTGGAGAGGAACAAAGACAGGCAGGGGGGATCATCCGAAAAAGGCTAAATCAATTTTTACCTTATTGCTCATAACCAGTAAATTAATGAATTATTGATATCACCAACCAAACCCTCACCCCCAGTTGCAGCAATATTTCTGTCTTCCCTGACCTAGTCCAGCTTATGTGGTCCACCTCCTAATTTCACCGGCAGGCAGCTGAATACTCAATTAGATCTTCTAACCCATCAAACCACAAGAAAACAGACTAGAAAGAGAGTATATCATGCATTTAGCTGGGATAGTGTGGGGAAGCAGAGAAATTAATTAAGATAGAAAAGAGAGATAGAGCTGAAATGCAATGAATCATACCCCAGGATAGGAGCAGGCATAATTATTAGTTTAATACAGAAGACTGTCCTGTCAGTGAAATCACACTCACACTAATCAAGACATTGACACAACAGTTGTGTTCCGACAACAAGTGGCCTTCGGACGCCTGGCTCCACCTGCCGGGCAACCATCAAGCACATGGCTCGCCAAATGAATGAATGGACTGTAATTAGAGCGCGACATCTCTGAAATTAGGCCTGTCATAGCATTAATTACACAATTACACAAGACTCAGGCTCAATCGACTGTGGGAATAGGAGGCGGTACAGAATGTAGCAGTTTGAAACGATTCTGAACTATGGCCACCACTTTGATTCATGATCTAGGGCTTGTGGAAATATCGTCTCTGCCGAGTTAATTTGTAAAGGGCAGCATATTTGGTGGGGAAAAAAAACAGTCTGACCTTTTCCAGGAAAAATCCTTGTTTTTTGTTCTGTCTTTGGGCTTTTGCTAAAATGCATTGTTTTGCTCTTCTGTTTATCTCTTGATACATTAAGTTATTAGATTAGTTAATAAACTCTATTGTGTCTAAATTGTAAGTTATTGGTTTGAAGGGCTTGATTACTCTTTTCTTATTTACTATAGATTCCTAAAGCTCAAATTAATCAAAACAAGCAACACATCGAGTATTATAAATCTGCTGTTTTTGCAATTCTGTGGACTATAAGTGCTAAGCATCCTAGCAAAAATCCTTTATTCACAGAGCCTGCTCAATATGTCCTACATTATTCCCAACTCTAGCCATTTTATTTTGTCAATAAGTATGTACATATTGTTTCCTTAAACTTTACAACAAATCTGCTAACACACTTTTTGTGTTATGGCTCAGGGTCTGGATCAGTGGCAGCTGCTGGTCTTTCAAAGAGGGGAAGCTCATTGTCAGCTTACATCATAAAATCGTCTTTTCCAGAAACTTAAAAAGTGTCTTCTCAATGACCAGCAAAGCTAGACTGCTTAGACGGCCTTAGCCCATTGTGTTTCAGGTGTAAGGCTTAAGCCTTTTTTTAAAAGGAGAAAATCCTTTTTACACTCGCAGATGTAGCTCCAATTGCTGCCACTAACGATAACAGTTTGTAAGGCTGAGGCATTGCACTGTCCAGCAAAACAATATTAAACTCGAACACGGAAATGTTGAAATTATGTTAAACTGAAACAAGGAAAAACTATGAGTGTGTTTTATTTACAGTGTAAACAAATGCACAATGGAAATGGTCAAGTAATTTCACCAAGCAAATACCAAAAAATTGGCTGCAATTTGTCTTTCAATTTTACTTGCAAAAACGCGATGGGACTATATCTCAAAATAGCTGTCAATCAAACCCTGATTCAGCCTTTCCACTAATCCTCCAATCATAATGCAGAAGTTTAGAGTCCGGGTCAGCTGAGCCCAGCCCACAGCTAAAAAAATCATGGCACTTATCTGATGACCATCAAGTTTTGAGGCAATGAAAAGTCACATTGAAGTGAATGGACTCTTAGCTTCTAAGATGCTAATGCATTTACTATAGACTATTTAAGAAAACGATTTCTTGAAATCTATTACATTGATGCTACAGGAATGTATAAGAGGTTAACAAAATCTAAGTAAGCAATTAGTCTCTGTGATAAGTAGCTGATTCTGAACAAATGTGTCGTCGAGATGAACGTGTTCTAATGCATTCATAGTTAATGAAATGTTAACACA
The DNA here is from genome assembly GCA_034780255.1 of Parotocinclus maculicauda. Classification (NCBI taxonomy): domain Eukaryota; kingdom Metazoa; phylum Chordata; class Actinopteri; order Siluriformes; family Loricariidae; genus Parotocinclus; species Parotocinclus maculicauda. The sequence continues at coordinate 10,336 of JAUZSU010189070.1, forward strand.
ACTGTACATATTTGACCATTTAATTTTAGGGAAGACTAAGCTTCCCTTGCAATCGTGGTTGCTCTGGACGCAGTCTATTAGATTCAGCAGTGATTTCTGTTTTGCTCTTTGATTTCCTAAAAAATATTCTTCTTTTCACAGATACATCATAATCTATACAAAAATATACAAAGATGATTTAACCTTGTGATGCTGAACAAATTGAAAATCTTGTATTGTATCTCAGTATTAATATGACTTTATTTGGACCTTTGTGCATGGAAATATTTTCTAAAAAAAACAAAGTATAATTTACATGAACAATGTTTCTAAATATTTTTGCCATTTATCTCTTGTTTCTATTTTAACCAGCAATTCCAAGCTGACTCAAACCCACTGCTTGAATGATGATGAACATTCGAAGCAGTTTTGTTTTATATTGTTATATCTTTGCTGTATCATCCCTATAATTTAGGATTGATCCCAAAACATTCCACAGCCTTTTTGGCCAGAAGAAAGCCATCCTGCAATGATTCGGATTCCTCCCATTTCAATCAAAAATTCACAAGGACCTGTGAGTATACATCCACAAAACATTGCGCTTAGTGCCTTCTCAAAGTTCAACAAAAAGAGATTGAGTCTGATTTGTCTTGGAAGAAGATGTATGTGATGGATACCAAGTTTATGGAATTTAACTTCAGTGAAACTTTGGCCACCATTAAACTAAACAAATTAAACATATCATTGTTCTAGGGTATAATAAAAAAATATTTACACTTGACAACAGCAGTATCTGGCAGCTTCATTTGGCTGCCAAGTTGACCCTTCTACTTGTTTGTTGACCCTTGGCATGTTTGTTGCACACGAGACTTATTTTGGTCATTAATGCAGCTAATTACAGTCTATCTGATATAAAGCCTGGATTAGGCTATAGCCATGTTATGATTGTGCAGCCTGTGGTTGTAGAGAAACTGTTACATCAATTAACACCAATACTGAGAAACCAGAACAGACGCAGATAGACTGTTCACTCAAAAAGTGCTGTAATTCCATCTTGCCGGAAATTCATTCTTTAAACCCCCATGATTTGTTGGTTGTTGTTGAACGTATGGCAGTTTATATTTTCAATCTGGATTCTTACTCAAACAAGAAAGAGTCAGTGGTACTGAAGGTTGCTTGCACTACGCACTTATCACTTGTGCATCATTTTGATCTAAACTTTAGGTAATGCTGAATGGTGTGTAAAAGCTGCTAAAGATTTCAACTCATCCGTAGCCAAGATTAGATATGGGCCAGTGAGTTGGGATTGAAAATGGAATCGTAGAAGCAGTACTCTGGTGACATTTTGACTTTAGTTGCTGTATTTATTTGTTTTATATGGCTTTGAAGAGTTCACTGATGAAATGATTTTCAAGAGACATACGTTTCAATGACAAATCCTCTCCTCACCCCTGAGAGTGTGCCTCATCTTTTATCTTCTCCTGTCCATTCACTGCATCTGTTAAGTGAGTCGTGTATCATGAATCATTGTCAATGATCTTGCTATGCAATTTTAGTTTCCCTTCAAACTTTTTTTCCCCTCACTAACACACGTTACTGCCATATCTCTGACCTCTCAGGTATTTGAGTCATTAACTCTTTAAGACCTGTATGTTTTGCACAGTTCAGGTCAGATCGCAGGTTCTATTACAGGCTGAGCTGAAGTGGGTCAGCTCATGGCCCATTTTCCCCAGTAGCTCCAAAAGTGAACAGAAGGTGTGTCTCATGTTAGGCACAGGAGCCTGGGGGATGAGGGCCCTCCTCTTGGGAACTGTCCTCGGTGTAGAAGTGAGTACAGAAGTGCTGAAACAGGAAATTCATCCTCCAATCATCCCCACAAGCACAGAACTCTCTCCTCCCTCTTGCTCCACAGACAGTAAAATGCTAATTTCAACGACTAGTGGCTCCTTTGGGCATGACTCCTACTGTGTAGTTCTGCCTCATATTGCATTGTTGATATTGATATGCTAGCAGCAGTGTATAGAAAGTAATGTCACATACCTATGTGCTCTAAGAATGCAGCTCACAGTGGTTCACATAATCTCTTGAAATGGCTCATTTGATTACGCATATACAGCTGTTTAGTAAATTTGTTACGTAGTCACAGTGTGTCTAGGGAGTGTCTAGGGAATAGCCTGAAATACATTTTAGACAATGTATTAAAGACACCGCTTCAAAAAAAAAAATTCTGTCACATAACCTAAGCAATCACCCATGGTAAATACACATAAAGCTTATTCATTTTGGAAGGCATTAGTTATCTTTCAGGTCATGAGAAACAGAACAGATTAAAATTAGTTTACGCTATGCTGTTTTAATGGGTAGCTACACAGCTAATACTATCATAACTTTGGGAAACAAAGTTCATAACACATTTCATAATACATAACATAAGATCAGGGTTTTCATGCTATCCCAGCCACTGACTGAAAGGAGTTTGCATTTTCTCCCTGTGACTGAGTGGGTTTCTTAAATCCATGCTCTGAATTCCTCCCACATTTCAAAGACATGCTATAGGTCAGTTAGAGTATCTAAATTGTCCCAGTGTGATGAAGTGAGTTAGTGGCTGAGTGAATGTGCCCTGTGATGGATTGGTGCCCTGTTTAGTGTTGTTTACCACCTCGAATCGATTTGCTTTCTTTGGCCAGCCTTTAGGAACTTCACTAGAAATGTAAAAATGCAAACTCAGCTAAAGATGCCAAATAATACAACAATGGTATTACCAAAGAGAATGCTGCTGGGCCTTTGGCTGCACTCTGTGGTTTTAGCAGACACATCTTAGCTGTTTTTGTGACCTGAGATGCTTTAAAGCTTCACTTACCTTGCCATTTGTCTCATGGTGTGCTGGCACCGTACCTAACTTAATCCACAAGGGGTTTGCCTGGCACATCATAAAGCATGCAGTGAAGGAATGAGATTTGAGCTGCATTAGGCTAATGTGGTTTTATGGCACGCTGGGCTGGGCAAAGGCTTCTTGTAGTCTTGGCTTTATAAATCAGATCCCCTCTTTTCGTCTCTTAACCCAAGATACAAATGGTAGATGTGTATGCACCGGGATAAATAAAGAATGCATGATGGGTGGCATGCTTTCACCCATACTCTCAGCACAAATACGATTCTCTCTCACCCTTTTGCAGGAAATACATCATTATCTAGTGGACAAAGTAACTATTTTGTGGAACTTCAGGGCTAAAAGTTTGACCAACAAAAAAGTCAACAACGTCTCAAAAATAAAACCTGTGCTTTACATTTTTTTACATTTTATGTGTGGTTCATTGCTCCAAAACAAGTTGGAATGGAGCTTTACGATTATGTTCCCCTGTTTGCCTACACTCATAAAGCGAAGCGGAGAAACTGCCCACTTGCACAGTAGAAGGATGTGTTGTGCGAGAGCGAGAGCGAGAGAGAAGGAGAGATAGATAGAGATGGGAATCATGATGGGAGGAAAATGCTGTGTTTTCACTGTATCCAGATGGCCGGAGCATTAGCTTTTGCACCTTCAGTCTGTTTCCCCTCTTCACCAGTTGTCTTCTCCACAATCAGCACTGAGTAAATGGTCTACCCATGGCACTGCCACACTTTTATGAGATCTGTGCTGCTGCTTTGTATCCACATCTACATTTTTACCTTCTTTTCATCCCCAAAGTACTTTCTGCCAGAACACGCATTAAAAAGCAGCAGGCTTCAGGGAAGGGCAGCTATTATAAAAGACACGAAAACATGAATAAATAAAAGCCAATGCTCAGGCCTGAACTTGAGCTTGATTTTATTGAGGGAAATGAAAGGCAGTCTACCTTCTGTTCAGTAATAAGAATTACAATCATAAGTGCTGATTTTCAACCACTGTACTTATGACATCTCTGTCTCGGAACAGAGGTAGTTTGCAGAAAGATTCACCCCCACTGTCTCTGTTTCCCTCTGTCTTTAACTGATTAAATACTGTACAAAATTGCCTTCACTTCTATTTTCAACCATAGTTCAGAAAAATAATAATAATAATAATGCATTTACATTGAAAACAACATCATTTATGCCCCAATGATGATCAATGGATATATAATAGTAGCATTTGTGTAAATCTAACCTACTAGAGCCTGACTACTGAATGGGAAATTATCCTTCTTGGTACAGATTCTTGAGGAGCTGAATTTATTACGGCTTCCCTTGTTGCTCTTGCTGCTGGCCCATCATTACAACCCATCACAAGCAATTTGTTTTAGCTAAACTGTTGCTGATTCCTCTTTTTTAAGCTTGCCACAAATAACTATATCTTTCGGTCTGCACAAGCAGTTACTGGACACACAAATATACACATATAGCCATATTTTCTGCGTTAGCACTCAGGTCTCATGTTAGGTTTTTGCCCATTGACACTAACACAAATAGTGACAGTGGGACCCTAGAGTATGGCTGAAAAGTTGACATTTAAGTGAAATGGAGCCTAAATGGACCAGTGGGATGCAGTAATGATGCAGGAGAGACTGGTACTCTAAGAGAAGATTTATGAGCTCCTGAAGCCCATCATATTTTAGCCGCTGATGTGCGCTGTGGGTGGTTTATGTGGGATTGAGGGTTTTTCTGTTGAGCCCATCACTTGAGGCCCTTTTTGACTTACTGACATGAAGCATGAGGTCACAGACAAGGGCTCTAATATTCTGAGCTGGCATCAACGCTACACCTCCTGACTGAGCTGCCATTTTCCTCCAGCCATGTATTTTTTCTTTCCCTTTTTCTATTTCTTTCTTCTATTTCTTTCTTTCTCTCTTTCTTTTATAAGCTATTTCTTAGCATGTTTCCTTTTGGCTGATTAATTGATCAAATAGCTGAAACATTGATTCATTTTGGTTACTCATAAATTGCTATATTGATCATAATATAAGATGCCTCTGATACAAGCCTCTGAAGAACAAAGATTGTTAAAGAAAGTTAAGATGTAAAGATATTTGATTGTTAAACATTGAATTATAAAGTATAATTATATATTTGAATAATGCTGTAAAAGAAATATAGCTTTTCACATTTAGTCCAGCTTGTTTCAGTCAGGGTAGCCTGGGCTAGAGCCTGTCCTGAAGAACACAGGGTACAGGTGTAATGGTGCCCTGGACAGGATTGCGTGGCTGTTCAAGTAGGCCTCCTTTTGCACAAACAACCATTACTCCTTCCAGGAAGGCATTGTTGGGAGGTGAACCTGTGTAGCTGAAGTTGTGAGGTAGTGAATCACAACCATTAAAATGTATCTATACTTTTTTATTGAAAATGTTAAAAACCGTTTGAAACTAAATATAATGAAAATAATGATACATTACATACATAGTTACATTTATAAATTTAAAAAATAACAACACCTGAAGTCTAATCTGAGATCAGAAAGCAATCCAGTTTATCAAATATATTTTTGCCCTTTCAGAACTTTCTTTTAGCATTCCAGCAGTTTTAGTAGTTTCCACTTGTTTGCTTCTGTTACTGCCTGACTCGTTCTAAAATTGTTTCTGTGTCTCTGTCCTCTTTTTTCATGATTTTCTATATACATTTCCCTGCTCAGCTCGGTTTGATGGAGTTACTGGTGGTTTCGATTTGTTACTGTTATTTTAAGCTCCTGTTTCCTAGCTACATGTGGAATTATAATTGACAAGTATATGAGACTATGGCTTCTGTAGACTTTCTCTTCATTTGTCAGGCAATTTGTCGTTTTTAATCATGCCTTTAATTGCCAGCTCAGCAGCAGAAGCATGGTGGCAAAAAGTTGGATTTACTCTCTTCCTCTGGGTACAGTGAAGCAGGATTTTGGTCTTATAGCAGAAACAAGATTAGTTCTAGATCACCTCTAGCAGCTGATGTAGATTTGCCTTTTACCACTGTCTGAGTTGTGAGGTTGTAAATATAAATGGCTGCATGCTTGTCCTCCTATGTGTTAGTTCCATTTGTAGTGTTATTGTTTTCAGGAGTACCTGACATTTAACGTGACTGGTCACAAATGGCAGTTTATTAAGACATGCATTTTTCTTTTTAAAGGCTAGACTTGAGAAGGGTAGAGAAAATAAATCTACACCAACATTAAGCACTAATGTTAACACATATTTACAAGTGTAATACAAAACAGTGCATTTGCAGTAACTGTCCATGTAAGGTAGATTGACAGTTGCAAAAGCATCTTCCCTTTAAATGTAATAACCCAGAAATCAAATATATGTACATCTCATTTTCTGTATTTGCAACCTGATTAGTGTCAGCAGAGGGAGAGGAACTCTACTGCCCTTTGATTTGCCATGTATGGAAATAATTTCTGTCTTAGGTGTGTTTGCAGTTAGAGGCGGTAGAGAAGCCCCTTGTTAAGTGACTCATTTCCCTCAGAATCTGTGGCACTGCTATAAATAGGACATGGGCGCTGGAGAATTGGATTTAATTTTTGTCCTCGGGTAGTTGGACGGACTCTCTGCAGAATCAAGGCAATGCCACAGATTAGAGCGGGATAAAGATGAAGGAGAGCCATGCAGTCAGTGTCATGGAAATAATTCTTCTCCCTAATCACATCCTATACATGTACTATAGTGCTGAGGTAAACTTGCTGTAATAAGTTTTTATTAAAATCCCTGTCAGCATCATTTTCCTATTAGCTATAGCTTCTCTAGTGAACTTCCCACCAACTGCAAAATAAAAAATATTAATGAGGTCTTTTTTTGATGATTTCTTCTGTTTTTCTGGCTGGTTGGGTTTGATGGGACTGTATTAGAAGTGAGTGATAACATATAGTTGAGGCCAAGGGTTTGCATATCCTTGAGCTGAAGAGATTAAAACTCATAATTTTGCACATTTCAAAACCATATATTTCTTTTGGCAGGTTAATAAGGGTAGCCAATGTAATTTGTTCACATCGTAGATCATTATAAAGCAATTGATAAGAGACAAACACTGCCTTTATACCAGTATATCATGTTTCCAGTTTGTCACGAGTTTACACACTCAAACTAGACTTTCTAAACAATCTGGAGGACTCCAGACATTGATGCAATGACATTGATCATTGGCCAATAGTTTTACAACCCCAATTCCAATTAAGTTTGGACATTGCGTAAAACATAAGCATAAACAGAATACGATGATTTGCAAATCCTTTTCAACCCATATTCAATTGGATACAGTACAAAAACAAGATATTTAATATTCAAACTGATAAACTTTAGCAAATATTCACTCATTTGGAATTTGATTCCTGCAACACGTTCCAAAAGAGTTGGGACAGGGGTAACAAAAAGACTGAGACAGTTTAAGAGTGCTCAAAAAATATGTTTGGAACATTCCACAGGTGACATGATTGGGTATAAAGGTAGCATCCCCAATAGGCTCAGTCGTTCACAAGCAAGGGTGGGGAGAGGTTCACCACTTTCTAGACGACCTGAAGTGCAAAATACGACAACAGAGACCCCAAACTGTTAAGCAACTGAAGCTGTATATCAAGCACAAACGGGAAATAATTCCACCTACAAAGCTTCAACAATTAATGTCCTCAGTTCCCAAACGCTTATTTAGTGTTGGTAAAAGGAAAGGTAATGTAACACAGTGGTAATTATGCCCCCATCCCAACTTCTTTGTAACATATTTCCTGCATCAAATCCAAATGAGTGAATATTTGCAAAAAAGTCAATGAAGTTTATTAGTTTGAACAACAAATATCTTGTCTTTGTATTGTATTCAGTTAAATATAGGTTGAAAATAATTTGCAAATCATTGTATTTTGTTTTTATTTATGTTTTACACAACATTAAAACTTCATTGTAACTGGGAGCGAGCCTGTGGCATTTTTAAGTGTTTACTTTTCAGAGCCAGTCAAAACCTTTTTGTTCTTTAAACTATGGGAAAATCATTTCTTTTCAAATTTGCTGGTCTAATTCAGAATTAATTGTTCAATGAATATTAATATGTACTTAAGCTGGACTTTTTCCCTTTCTCCAGACATAACACTGTTTGGTATCATTGTAACCAAAAAGTTCTGTTTTGGTCTTTTCCATCTATAAAACATTTTTCAGTGGCCTTCTGGCTTGTCCATATAATATTTATTACATTGCTAAAGATAAATTTTGCCGGAAATAACTGGTAACATTAAATATGATGAGTAGTATGAGTTTATTATGTATGTAAACTTTTTGGCAATAACTGTCAGCTCCTTAAAAATTTACATGGCTACTTTGTGGTTGGTTTATGTTTTCTACTAAGCAGACTTCAGAATCACTTTGAAACCTGCATGGTCAGTTTTGAGAGGGATGACAGTATTGAAAATACACTCTCTAAAACAGGATACAGTGTTTCTGTGTGTAATTAACATTTGTAGTGATGCCTGTTGTGTTATGATGATGTTTCTCATTTGACGGATATATTTCTCAACAATTTGAATATGAAAAATATTTTATTGACATATAAGCTAATTCAATGAAAAGCATTGCATCTTCATCGCATATTTTGCCTCTGGATCAATGCATGCATCTTTTTGGATATGTTTGGATCAGTTTGCACATCTAGATCCTGGAATTTTGCCCATTCTCCCTGGCAAAACTGCTTAAAGACTGTCAAACTGGTTGGACCACAAATTTCAAATCTTGCTAAAGAATTTCAATCAGAATGAGGTTTGAGCTTTGACTGGTCACTCTAATATGTGATGTCTAAAAAGTTTAACTTTAGAATTGTTAATTGCCACATGGTTGTTTGTCGCATCACCCACGGGGATCACATTGAATCAATGTAATGTGGATAAAACTTAGGCTCTTATCCTTTATACAAATCTGAAAACAGCTTCTGTGTGTTGGTTGGTGACAAACAAATTGATTAAACTGGGACTTGATAGATTTTGTAACTTTGGGGGTATGCTAGGGTTGATATCCTGATGAAAGGAATTTTTTCTTATGATCTCATGATCTCATACATCTCATCTCATCCTAGTTTTATTAGACCAAGATACCTTTTCCAGAATTTTGAGTCTCCATCATGCTTTTTAAACATGTTTCAAATGGTTATTTTTCAACAAAGGTTTTTTGCCTGGGATTTTTTAAATCTCAGCCACAGATCTCTTCAGCTCCTTCAGTGTAACCTTAAGCTTTTAGTTTGCTTCTTATTGCCCCCCTTAATTAGTCACAGGCTGTTGATGGTCGGCCTTACCTAAGCAGAGTCACGATTATGTCATATTGATAGTGTATGATTGTGCCATAACTCTCATACCATACAAGGGGTACTGTATTTGTATTGATATCTTATAACACCTTAAATGCACACATATGGAACCTATTCAATTAACTGTGGAACTTCTGAGAGCGGTGGGGTCCCAAAATTTAATGTAACATTTTCATAGCAATGGGATTTATTTAGATTCGCAGGCTTATTTAAATTCAGAAACAATTTGCTAGAGATTTCATTAGTGCTGTCAACCAATTAAAATATTTAATCACATCGATTGCACCAATTTAACAATGTTAATTACATTTATGCATTTTATGTTCTCGTGTCTGACACTAAATCCAAAGTTCTTTTTATTTTCTTTTTATTTCATTACATAGCACTAGACAATGGAAAATATAAGCATCCACGGAGTTCATTTATTACTTTGTAATGATTTAAAACACAAATTTTTTTTTACCTTTTAAATGTCAAATGTTTGTAAGGTACTTTTATTAGAAATATCTTGTGCAAGCTGTTATCTTACATGTCAGACATGATGTCAAACTGCACGACACACTGGACTCTGTGTTTATGTCACAGAATCTGCTGGTTTGCAGTAATGAGCAAATCATACGGAAGTCTCTGAAATCATTTACAGTTCTTTTCCCTGTAGGCTAGTAGTGCTATATATGGAACACAGAATTTTGACAGCACTAGTTTTATTAGCATGACATGTTAGTCAGTCTATGACCCTGATCACAAACACTATCTCTCTCTCTCTCTCTCTCTCTCTCTCTCTCTCTCTCTCTCTCTCTCTCTTTATCTCTCTCTCTCTGATGCAACAAACTATAATTGAAACCATCCAGTGTTACTAAATGAAGATGATGATTGAGACAAATAAGTGGCAAATGCAGAAGGTACACATTTAGACAGTAAAATAATGTTAATGTGACATTTTCTGACTAATAGCTAATTTTAATGTTATCATAAACACAATCACAGTTTCAGTATGCTCCTAACCACTAAAAATAACAATTTTGCATGTTACTTTGTTTACATCTATCCATATTTACCCCCTTTTTAATGCCAGGCTTTATTAAAATTTGTCAGTTAAAAATTTGTATACGTCATCTTGCATACTGGTTTGACTGAATCTGTAGCCAACTCTGCCAAAACATATTATTAAATGCTAATTATGCTAGTATGTACAGCTCTTGATAAAACTATGTGACCACTGCATGATTATCAGTTTCTTTTGTTTTACTTTATGTAATGTGTGTATTTGCCAAAATAAAAAAAAAATGGTTATATGATACAATGAAAAAAACATTTATTTGCTGTACAAAGCAACTGGTCAAAATGAAGAAAATGCAGTGATTTTAGACATCAATTAATGATAAAAAAATAATAACAAAACAACCACTTTAAATTGGGTAAGTTCAGAAATAAATATTTAATTGTACTTATCCTTAATAAATAATATTTGTTTCACCTGATCATTAATGTGGTATGTCAGTGGTATGTTAGTACTCATTAGGTACTAAAGTGGAATTGTCCTCACACATGTAGATATGTAGATTTTTTTTTCTTTTTATCCAAAGCTGTAGTTTTTACTATACTTGCAGTGTAAATTATTAACTTAAAATAATGAATACTCAACACTTTCCAGGGACCTTGTCATCCTTATCATTTTTGAGTATATGATGTTACTGGCATTAAGCTGTAAAGCTTGAAGAATGTTGCACTTAATCATAGTCCACCACATGTCCTGTCCCAAATTCCAAGTGTGACTTCTGTGTTTTAACTCAAGAGCCTATATACTCTGTATAATAGAAATCCACCATATAAGAGAGGCTAATTATTTATTTTGGGTTTAAAAACTGGTAAAGATAATGGAGTAGCATGTAAATTGGCAAAAGTCTAGCACTCGATTTGATTACAATCACCCTTAAATTACATGTGTATTTATTAGGCCAAGTAAGGGTAATTTATTCAACAGTTATCATTTGGATATCCAAAAGACACTTCAGCTTATAGCTATAAACCAGTAAAACTAAGCCAGATGCTTCATTTTGCTCACTAAGCTTTTTCACCACACTTACCTCTAGTCAGAAATAAATAAATAAATTCATAATTTCCTGTTTTATGACTGTCACAGCAGGTTTTATTTGCGTAGTAAAAGAAGTCCCTTGCTTTGGAGCTGGAGGCAAATGGATGAACGGGTCAGAGATGCCATTCACTCTCCAGAGTGTTTATGGGCTGTATAGTAGCTTGAATGCTAATGCTAATCACCTCCTGGAGGTTGCTGTGGTGTGCCAGACTGTCAGCACAGCAGCTTCAGAAATCATAAAGCTCAAAAACGACTGTTCAGTCTGCACTGCCAGAAAGGGTCATTATATGCTGTCTCAAAGGTTCTGAATGTGGAATGAGTTTTTTCTCACTTTCGAGAAAGATGCGAGATGGCATTTAAAGATTTTTATACTGTTTTTTCAGTGTTATAAGAAAGTGCTTTTAAGGCTCTGGCTTCGGTTCAGGGAAAGGAGGCACCCACTTCTTTCTGCCTGATCGGTTCACCTGCTTGCCTGGCACCTGGCCTCTCTATCAGTCTTTCTAACCCTTGCCTCAATTTCTCACTCTCATGAATTTCATTTTTTATTCAGTATTTTAATACCTGTTAAATGCATAAAAACTATAAGAGAATATAAAGCTATTATACTTTTTATTAAGCGTCCCATGATGCTTTTTTCACATTCCTCATCTACTCCAACAACCCAGGAGAACAAAATCAATTAGAAAAGTCACACAATAGCGAGAGAATATTATAGCAAGAGGGCATATCATATGGTTGCTTTTAGTTTCATGTGAGCTTAAAATGTTGTAGACTTTGATGACTGACTCGGCATTTTCAATGTTCTATCCTTTGTGCTTTAGTATCTTTGTCAGAATTGTTTTTTTGCGAACATTTTCAAACACATTTGTATTTTATATTTTTATATCATGTGCAGAATGTCAACTTTTTTGATAACTTTTTCCAATCAACTACTAATTTGATTCTGAGAGAGGGTATTCATCCCAAAGAGCAATGAGACTTGATAGCCTCTAATGAGGCAAAAACATCTGGGAAACATACTGGTACATCCCTTACACAGACATAAAGTTCTACCTAACTTTCACTGTAAAGAAACCCTACCTGAAAACTTAAAAGTGTCAGGAGGTCACAAAACTGGACACTGTTTACCAGGTAACATCCAAATTCTTATTTGGTGTCAGGAACCCAATGCAACATTTGAAACACAGCTTAAAACTCAACTTACTGGAGAGAGGTTACACATTGCTAAATTACCATGGTTTGTGACCTGCCTCTGGTAAGGTGAGGTTTTAGTTGTATTTTCAAGTTGCATTAGGTTTCAGTACTATTGCCAAGTATTGTTTTCCAGCACACAAATGCAGGGTAAGTGGAACTCTGACACCATTAAACTGAGTTATACTGTACTGTGCTAAAGTATTCGTTGTTTTATTAATGGTCATATTTATATAATGATTATAATCATTATTTCTGAGTCTGTTTCTTCGAATACAACTGTAAAATACAAGAAATGTAATGAAAAAAAAAACAGTTACAGTGGCTTATTTAGTGGTTCAATAAGTATTTAGTGTGACCTCCCCTTACACTTGAGCAGCAGCATCTGGAGGCTTCATCAGGCTGCCAAGTTGACCGTCAATCTGAAGGAGCTTGATCAGAAAAGGGTTTTGTTTTTTGGAAGGGTAAGACTAAGATATGCTAAAAATTACAAAAAATTGGAGATCATTAAGTAAGAGTATTATGAAGTCACAAATCCAACTTATCCAAAATATTTGCGTACAGCTATTAGCAATTTATACTATTGCTAAAAAAAAACATTGCTAAGACTTTCACACAGTTCTGTATGTTCCTGACACTGGGAATCCTTTGTCCTTTGTAGTATATACAATTATTATTTTCTCACTTTTATCAGCAGGTCAATCTCATTGAATTAAATGTAAGCAGTCTAAAACAAAACCAAAAAAATTATGGGGGATACCCATGCTATGATTTATAACATGTTGTTATTTTGGAAGTGTAGTTGTGTAGCAACATCTGTATAATAAATAAATAAATTAAATTTGAAACTTCAAGTATATCTGTATTAGTAATGAAGATTAGGGGCCTTCATCTGTTATGCCCAACAATGGATAAAGAAAAAAGCCAGATTTAAAACTTAGTAGTCAAGAGTCCTAACCACAGATACACCAGTCTTGTATTCTCTCTGTCTCTCTCTCTCTCTCTCTCTCTCTCTCTCTCTCTCTCTCTCTCTGTCTC
>JAUZSU010189071.1:0-12165 GCA_034780255.1 Parotocinclus maculicauda
AGTCTTACAATCCAAGCAATTGTGGGTTAAGGGCCTTGCTCAAGGACCCAACTGTGGCAGCTTGGCAGAGGTGGGATATAAACCCTTGACCTTCTGGTCCAGAGGCCAGTACCTTAACCGCTAGACTACCACAGTCCCATGGCAATAGGCACAGAAACAAGAACGTATACATAATAAAGACATCTGTGATTGTATATTAAATAAATTTGATATTAAGAGTGGAAGAAGTGCCTAAACTGAAAGAGAACATCCCTGATTTCGGCTGCATGCCAAGTCATAATCAACTTTAGTAAACAGTATATTAAAAGTCTGCTGCCTAGCTATGAATGTTGTGGAATTTTTATTAATCAGAATGTTGCATCCCTATGTTAAAAAGACAGGCACTTCTGTAATGTTTTGGCTAACTGTACCTGCCAAATTAAGTTCTACAGAAACAGCTCATTTTATTACATGATGTATAAATAAGCAATAATATTTAGCAGGGTTAGGCAATATTGATCAAACAACAAAATATAAAGCAAATTAAATCTCAGGGAATTTTTCCCTGCCACTGTGTCCTCTGGCTGCTCATTTGGGGTCTAGACCTGACTATTTATAAATCTGCACTGATCACGGTATATTGTTAAATGTGCTATATAAGTAAAATGCCATTGGACTGCAATAAAAAGCATCATAAGCATGAAGAACAAGGACTACAATAAAATGAAGATGAAAAATGATGAAGGTGCAGGTTCAATCTCTCTTCCACTTCTCATAAGCTAGTTCAACAAAAGGCTTCCTCGCTCTTCACACGGCTGCTGCTGCCAGACAGACTCTGGCTGCCTAATCCCTCACTTCCACTCTCCTCCCTAATCAATACTATCAAAAGCCCTCTGGTCCAAAGCTATGTATTCATAATGAGAATGCCCTGGATCCTTGTGGTTGTGCAGTTCATCTAGGGGTGACCCCTGCCTGCACAGGTCTCTGGGCTTTAGCCTTCAATCCAACCAATGATTAATGACTATGTGGCCAGGGCAAGCCTGGCAAGACTGGCCCATTTTGTGTGTGTATATGTGTGTGTGTAAGACTTCTACAGTGTGTGTATTTATGTCTAGACTGGGTATATATGAATCACACTTAATAAAAGCATTTTAAAAAACAAAAATAAACCTCACTTTTACACAAACTGTATACAGATATGCACAATTTAATGTTCAAATTAATGTCTGAAAACTAGTACGAACAAATCGCAGTCTTGAAAACAAGCACAGTTCATTTAGTTTCCGTTATCTATAAATCTTAAAAATTTTATAAAAGATACCAATATAAGAATTACTGCACTGTACAGTACAGTACAGTACAGAACTAAATGTTTTCATACTATGTTTTAATTAATATCAGTGTTTTAAAAAAGTATGTGCAAAGTTTCTGAACTACTGCGTGACGACAGTAATGTCTGAACTAATTTCTGAACTACTGCGTGACGACAGTAATGTTTTACAGCTGTGGATGTTAAACAGGTGAACACCTGTGTCTATAGTTTTATCAGTCTTACATAGGATGCACATTCAACATAAGACATGCAAGTAAAAATATAAAAAAATTCTCAACATGTCAAAAATATAGAACTACACATCTAACAAATAAACCAACATTACTCATTGAACTAAAAGTTCAAGCTTTTCTGTTTTTGTAAACCCTTTTACATCTCAATAAATACACTTGCTGCTTTCTTTTATTCAAACATAGTTTCCTAAGCCTATATAACTGCAATATCTTCCATTAATTGCGATTATTAATCCCTAATTAATAATAATGAATAATCTACGTATTATTGCAATTAGACAATTATGTAATAATTGTGACAGCCCTACGTATCCCTATTGTAACTTTGGGATTACATGTATTAGCAGTTAAAGCAGAAGAAGATATGAGAGAATGTTGTGAGAGACCAAAGGTGGACTTGATAGTGGCATAAAGAGAACTGACTTTCTGAATAATTAAATTGGTGATAAGTAAGAAGCAAGTTAAGAAAAACAGGATGATCGGCAGGACAGCACATGAATTAAAGCAACCTGATTAGACCAGACTCAAAACTGACTTTGACTCTAGGTTTGCTGTGTACCCATTACACACTGACCTGGGTAGGGGCAAAATATCATAAGGACTGATTTTGTGCAGACGATTTTTTCATTTCATCTTTTTAGTATGCTCTTTGTGAAGCTTTTACTGCTTCAGACTAACATATCTCAGTTTCTACCCCAAAAGCAAAAGACTGATAAAAATGCTTGAACTCTGTAATAAAAGTGTAGCACAGACAAAACAATCACATTGCTGAGAGCCTGGGGAGAATGGATCTCTAATCTCGGAGCATGAACCAAACACAGTCAGACTCACACATGTACACAGAACCATCAGTGGTTTCCCCACTGCTCTACGGCTTCAGACCGTCCAATGGCTCCTGCTCCAGCAGGGATTGTATAAGAATTGCAGTGGCGAAGAGAGATCACATTCTCTGCAGGAGCTGAAGTCGAACAAATCAAAGGTTTTACTGCATGGCAGTTGTTTATGGCACTTATCGCCCTTTTCCATTGACAAATTGCATCTCCTCCATGCTTTTTCATCAACAAAATCTGTTGAGTTTTGGAGCCATTAACTAGTAACCACAGGAGACTAAAGGCAGCATGAGTTCATAACCATGACAACAGCACAATCATGATATTTTGATGGGTATTACAGAAATGCTAAGTCCAGAAAATGAGCAAAGATATAACAATGCAACCATGATTAAATGGTCCTGACAGGTAAACCACACATGGAAACTACATTGTTAAGTACTTATACGATCCTTACAAAATATGAGTTTAAGTGTGAGTTTTTTCTTAACCACCACCTGGACTACCTGCTGCAAAAAATAATATTTTATAGTCTCTCAAAGTATTGTTTGATTAATTTTACATTCAGCTGGACAAGGATGCTTAAGGATTCGTTCCTGTTGTCCAGCCTCATTCAGAAGAGTACAGGTTTCCCATTTGGGTCAGGTTGATTTCAAGGCTCTGTTCCGTAAGTGGATCAGTATGTTTTTTTGTGATGAAGTTACTAACCAATGGTGCCCAGTGTATATGTGGTCTTTCAAATTAACACTGGCTTAGATGATATATTTGGGCTGTGTATAGTTGCAAAAATCTAAAATCGTAATGGTTCCTAAAGCCTTATATAAAGTTTCCTTCAGGGTTAGAATTGTCATGCAGCACAACAGGGTGCATTACATATATTGTACTACAACAACTACATCGTTTTTTGTAAGCAGACATTGTCAATCAAAAAAGTCAAAAACATACCTTAAGAGTTCACAGTTTCATCTAGCCAGTTAGGATAGATTACTTCACAATCGCACTGCACCGTGCAAGCGCCACAAACCAAGATAGCATTCTGCCTAAAAGCACATGATGAAATTTTAACATGGAAGAACAAACTGGAGACCAAATACAGACAGCATCAGCCTCTAAGTCTATGTTGTTGGATATGTTTTGTCTTTAAAAGACAAAGGAAATCAGATGGCAATCTGCAAACTATAAAATTGGTTGCCATTAAAGACTGCTCGACAACTAACTTAGTTCACCATCTACGAAATAACCACCATGCATAATATGAAGATCATGACAAAAATTGGGACTCAGCTGTCCATGACAGACTTAAGGTAGCCAAGGCACCAACACAAAATGACATTCAGCAAACCTTTGAGGAATCATTCTGCATAATGTGCCTTACGACAAAAACAATAGATGGCAAAAGATATCAAATTCCATCACAAATTAGTGTGAAGAAAAGGTGCCATTCAAAAGGTGCCATTCAGAAACACACTGCCAAAGTATCATCAAATTATCGTTATCAACAAAACACCAGAAAATATCAATATATTGTTTCCATCATTACATGTCCCTACTATCATCAACTACATCTAATTACAAAATTGGTAAGAAGGTAGTGCTGGAAAAATTCCCAGTATAATAGCAGTTTCACCAGCAACGACTGCAAGTGACCGGAAAAGGGAACTCTGTGATCTTTGGCATACTGTTTGCAAATACGCAACCATAACTGACAACACATTACCAACTCACTGTCCTTTTGTACAACACTCAAAATGCAGGTGCTATTTGCATTGTGCTTTTCATTCTGACACATCCTGTAATGCAACAACGCATGAAATTGATTTTGCATAGATGGAAACATACAACAAGATTTCTGGGTATGGCATATTTGAGACGACAGACAACAACAAAAGAGATAAGTATATTTAAACTGTACCAGTCCTCACTTCATTTTGATGATTTAGAAGATACCAACTACCTCCGAACTTTAAATCACTGCCTGTCTTAGGCACACATCTCTGAGAACATCTCTCTCCCACCTCAAATGTGTTCCTTTATATACATACACAGCAATAAGGAGACACGGTAACGCAACACAGAAGGAGGCGATAGAGCCCTCAAAGCTAACCACTAATCATAGAGTTTAAATTCTGTGTTAAGCTAAAACAGCAGAAGTTCTCTCTGTAGACAGAGCTGTGCTGCTGAGGAACTGCTAACAGGCAGTTTCAAAAGCACAAGCTGCTTTTTGAGTCATGGTTGGTGGGGATGATGGTTGCACTGTTTGTGACTCACACCAATGCAGGAGAGAAACAATGGGATATCAACGTCGCCTCAAGTTTAAGCATGATGCAAGTGTGTAAAGACTGATATTGAATCAGCACCACTGTTTCTAACTTTTAAAAATAACATGTTACTCTTTTGAGTTTTTATAATGGATGGTGAAGATGAATGGAAATGCCAGAATGCAAAATCCCTGCTGTAATTTCTTGGTCTTTTTATCCATTTTTGATGCCTCTATGTCTTATTAACATTTTACACGGATGTACCAGGAAAAAATTAAAAATTTTTATGTCTTTACATGTATATTTTGGTAGTACTTATAATCTTCCTTTATAATTTTGCCATACATGCCTTAGAGCAGACTTCAAATAATAAGCATGGTAAATCTCAGGATACTCATCCATTACTCAGTATGATAAACTGGGGTTCGTTTTTGCATAACAAGGCCGTAGTGATTAGACCGAGGACATGATAGCGTAAGCATGTCATGTCCTCAGTGGCTCAATTACGCCGCCGCTGTCACAATGACACAATTGCACTATCCGAGGCCAGGGAGCCACCAGGGCCATCTGTCCTAATCTCCACCAATGCGAACATCTGCCCCTGCTTCCATCAGGAATCCACCAGATTCACAATCACAACCATACAAGCTCACATTCCTGCACACTGGCACATGCTGGCACCTACCTTCATCAGGAAATCCCAACATGCCCACATATTCTTTACATAGAAGTCAAAGGTTAAAGAAATGGTGTGAATATGTCTTAATAAATCACTGTTTAATGAAGTCTTGAGTTTTTTATGGGGTTGCCCTTTAACCCTTCATTTGCCTGGTGTGAGGTGAAAGGAAAGTGACAGAAAGGACAAAGGAAGCAGCAACACATTCCTTGTCTACTACCGTATCTCAGCTCTCCAGCATCATGAAAAAAGGAATTAGTTAGTTTTGTGTCTAAATTTCTATCATTTCTCCAGCTCAGTTTCCCTTGTCACACAGCTAGCAATCTAGTAGGATTACCATGTGCTACCTACAAGATGCTTGAAAACACTTCATGCAATGTCACAGGCAGATAAGCACACTTTATGTCGGGTGATTTTATGAACATTTATGATCATAGCCTAAAGAGGTACTAGAAGTGTGCATCACTCTCACCCAGACAGCAGACCACATTTTGCTCTTTTGGACTCCCAGAAATAAACAAGCACAGTATTATCTATTTGAAATTTGCAATCACAGGGTAAGGAGGTTTTCTGTTTATTCATAGGCATTAACATTCCACCACACGTGTAACCAAACATTAAAATATTTAAACAATTATTTTTATTTATTTTTTGTTATTCATGTAATCCCAAACATGCATCTTAAAATGCTTTGTGTACATGCATGATTAAATGAACAAAATTTGTCAAAAGGAACCCTATGTATTCTTAAAACAAACAAAACAAAAAAGAACACGTGTTTAGCTCACCTGTTTCATTTTCACATGTCAAGAATGTAAGAATGTAAGAATCATTGATTTTCAAAGATTTAGTTGGCACTACATTGCTTTATGCTGGCGAAAAAGTATAATGAATACTTATACTTATACATAATGAATACTATTAATGTACAACAGAAAAATGGTGTAAAATGAAAATGTTTTTAATAGTTTTAACAGCATGAACAAAAGATTTTTCATGGTTTGCCTTATAAACTTCATTTGTGCATAAAGGGCAAGGGCACAGGTCTAAGCTGAACTCCTGTGATCTATGATGTCCCTTACACATCCTGTCATTAATCAATAGCTGATATAGACTCAAGATTTGCAAACCTTTATCAAGATGTAGTATACAAAGTTACTTTCAGAGATTTCACTTAAACTTTACTGTGCCAAAACTAAGGCCTCATGTTAAACATGTCCAGAAGTGGCGACGACTTCTCTGGGCTCAGAGGTTTAATATAAGATAATGAATCGAATGTAGACTGAGATAGCACAGATGCTCAACAAATAAGCTGTTTATGTTCAGTTACTGTGACAATGTCAAAAATAATCAGTATCCACGATTCTATGAACACTAATCTTGGTATTGTATTAGCAATGTGAACAATGTGAAAATGTGATCAGAACATGCCAACACAGATGACATCAGGCGGGAGTGACAGGATTAAAAGAAATGATGATCCAGAAGTATTGAGGCGTTCTTGAACAAAATCACTAAGTCTTTTACAAATCCTGCTGTGTGCTTCTATAAAGCAGCAGATAGAAAAGAGTACCTTTAAGAGGTCTTTACTGGCTCAGTAGGTGGCATATTTAGTTGCCTGCTAGTAGGAAACACCTCGCCAGCACAGATTTGTCTGTCATCATAGCCACATGTGTTTGTTGTGTGGATGTGACTATCAGCCATCTATGATTTCACAAACTATAGCAACCACACAGAATGTCCATGTTCCACACGCAGAGAAATGCAACGCGAGGGATCTTTGGACAGCTCACTAAGTTCTTATTATTTCTTTAATAACTTACTAAGCTCTTGAGCCCAAGCTCATTCCTAGCACAGAACAGCAGTGAAAAACAGGGTTTAATCCAATCTGACTCTCTGAATTAGTCAGGCTGCTCCCTGAGCACGATTTAGCCTGGTAACGTCTGGTGGATATCCTCAAGTCCATAGTCCACAATCCTGTCATAAAACTGTCCTTCTGCAAGGCACAGTTGAGCATTGCAGGCATGCAGCGAATTATGACCAGAAAAGCTAGCAGTCAAAACAGAGCTCTGCAAGGCTCCTTGTGCACTCAGATCTATTTTTAATGCCCCCAACTCTGCGTCAGCAAAAAGAACGTATCATTATAGAAGCCTAAATAATTCATATACTTATTTGAATGTGGTGTCAGTGGTGGATCCCACTTATGTGTAGCACAGCAAGAATTTATAGAAAAGCATAAAACAAATTAGGATTTTTAGTATTCATTCACGTGTTGTGTTCTACTTAACACACAAACATACACTGTGAAAATTAACTAGAACACCAAAGTCAGGAAAAAAACCAAAGCATTTATTTATAGTAGATGCTCAGTATGTCAACAGTTATTCTTAATCCAATAATCTACCCAGTCAACACATGCAGCCAAACGTGCCATGAGCACAGGATGCCCTAGTGTTACTTGCCTTAGTAATGTGCAATTCTTCATTTGAGACTCATACAATGAATAAGTATATAAATTAAGGAACTGAAACATTTATTTGAAAGTCCAGGATTCAAATCTCACCTCTACCCAGCTACCACTGGTTGGTCCTTGAGCAAATACCTTGCTTGTTTTATAAGGCTCAGTTCCATATAAGTCCATGCAGGTGTATGGGAAACCTTGAAAAACTAATATAGTTCTTGAGGGAGCTCTGCAAGGGGCAAGATCTTCCCAAATTACTCCCTCTTTAACTTGTCTTTCTTATTTTCAAAACGTAGTAAGTTGAGTATCACATCACCCAGCTGGCATTATGAGTCAAAATTATTTAAATTCAAAACATCATCCACTAAAAGTTTAGCTCCATTATACACAATTCAATTACCAATATCCCTCTTAATCTGCTAGTACCTAACATCACTGGACAATTCAATCCAAGCCATGCTTGTCAATTTGCAACAGTACTTTTTGTGTAATATTAGGTAATATTACGGTTTCAATTATATATCAATAATATTATTTTTTATAATTTTTTTTGTTAATGTGTTTTTATTGCTTTAGTATATTTTTTATAATTTTTTTTATAATTGTTGTCTATTTAGCTACACAGCTTTAGATTTCATTTTTAGCTACATTTAATATTTATAATTACATTAATTGTAGTTCAAGACTAAGCCTAAAAAAGAGAAATTGTATAATTGTAGAAAATGTATTAACAAATACTGTGTGTTGCTTCATAAAAATGGCAAAAACCTTTTTATGGTGCAATTAATGGAAAATTAATTTTAAAATGTATTTCTTAAACACACGTCAGAGTCAATGTTAAGTGACTCTATTTCTTCAATATTTGTAGCTTTTATGTTTAGCTGCCTTTATTTTAGCATATTATTGTTTTTCAGTGCAGTAGAGTCTTGTCTTGAGTTGTCCCTTCAGTTCTTATATGAGAAATATAAGAATATGAGAAAAGCACTTTAGTCAAATATAAGGAAAGTAGTAAAATGTTTTATAGCTGAATGGTTCACAAGGGTTTTGAACTAATGATTTCCTTTATTGTGAATAAAGATTTTTCTTTCTGAGACAGAGAAATACTGTGCATTAATTTTCCTATCTGCTTGTTCACAGGCAGGGTCACATAAAAGCAGGTTCATAATCGGCAGCCCAGGGCACAAGGCACAAGACATGTCATAGGGCACATGCACTCACACATTCATACACTAAGCGCACTTTGGAAACACAAATTTTCAGAATGTGCTAGAAAACTCATACTGACATCGGGAGAGCACACAAATTCCATAAAGATAGAGCCCATAGTCAGGATCAACCCGGGGATCTCTGAGCTGTGAGGCGGTAGTGCTAAACACTGCGCCACTATGGTGCCGAAATTCTGTGTTGCTGACGTCCCTTCTACAATGAGCCGAAATATGTCTTGTTTTGTCATTGTCATTAATGGTACTTCTCATCAGTGAAGAAAGAAAAGGGTTAACTAAATAGCAGACGACAAAAGTTACTTTCCACATACACATTCAACACAGCAGAATTGATCGAGCAAGACGGCAGTACTATTTATACCTCATGTTTATTAGGTTTATTAATGGTGCATTGCTCTGTTTGTGATTTCTCTCAAGCCACAGAGTTCGTGGGGAGACGTGGTGATGGGCTCAGCATAATGTGATTCCATCAGCTCTGTTCATGCGTAAGCTTGATGACTTTCTCAAAATGAAGGCGCACCGCATCAAGAGGAAGTCAGGAAGTCAAGTTGTTCTTTTTAATTGAAAACGTGTTTCTTAGAATGTGAGGCACAGGATAGAGAGGATATTGGTTTTATATATTGTTGAATCTATCTTGGTCATCTGATTGGATGTTAATTAACAAACTGAAGATCCCTTTAAAGTCCTGGATGAGAAGGAGCTGTAATTTCCCAACATCGCAACCACATCTTAAGTCCATAAATAAAAAAAGTACATTGTTATTCATTGAGAGTCATTAAAAAACATGGAGTGGGAGGAACTTGATTATGATGGATGCAGCACTAGTCTGCTTGTGTGTATGTGTGTAGCAGGGTTTCATGCATGTCTTGTAAGACTAAAAGAAAGCGTTTGTTAGTATAGCAAGGTGGGAAAGTCCGAGCCACCTCCTGCAGAGCAGAAATAACATCAGGTGATAACGTTAGTTGGCCTGACCTCCTTTTTCGATTTGGCTTCACAGGTGAGAGAAAACACTTGCTAGATGAAGGTCATGTGGGCATCCAGTGAGTCAAAAATCTTCATAGCCCAGGATCACTAACGACAGCTCTAAAAAGGGTATGTATATTGTGGCATAAACAAAAACAATAGGATGGGGAGGGGAAAGTAAGAAACTGGCGCTAAAACTAGGAAAGTAGAAATAAGGATAAGCAACAAATTACCCATTGATTATGTGGATTACAGCACTGCTTAAAAACTGGAGACTTTTCTTCCCTCCAGAGCATCATAAACAATAGATGAACCCACCATAAACCCATTACCGGCCAGTCAAGATCCTTCCATAACCCACCCTGCATTCCAGCAGTAAGATGGATGAGGTGCTGGGCAAACGCATACTAGCATTGGAGTTTTGATTATTAAATTATACTTTATAGTTTATTCTTTTATTTTTAGGATGTAGGTATTAAATTAATATAGACAACTGTAATGTGAAAATGGAATCAGAACATCTCTAATAAAAAGTTATTTGAATTATCTGAATACATTTCAGTTTTAGTATTAATAGCTCTAGAGACAGGTGTTATGAAACAACTTCTCCGACCAATGTAGTTTGTTCGAAGAAATTCATGGATAAACACTGCAAAACTTTGTGACGTTGGAAAAATAAATTAGGTAAAAATGTCAAAAGTTAGAATGTAACAATGTTAGATGAGTAAAGTGCATTTGCATTTTGCTAAACCAAAATTTCTTTCTGAGAAAAACAATAGACCAACTTGCCCATGTATATGGCAGCCAGGAGACATAACAGGAACTCAAAAATAGGTTTTTGGGGTGGTAAACTAGTGTATTTAACCACTGCTTCACCCAAGCACATTGCAATCTGAGTCAGATGCAATATCTCTTCAATGCATTATTTATTTAAGATGTTTCATTTGTTCACAATTCGTTTTACTATTTAATACTATTGTGTTATAATTTATATACCATGTAAAACAGTGATTAAATCAGACAGTGAAAGCGCATACATTAATAGGGTTTAATGCATGTCCTAATCTTGGTAGAGATGATATTTAAACTCATAATCTTACTTTTATTAGTCCAGAGGGTAATTTGCTTTAACACATCTGCACACTAAACTAACTATCCCAGGAAAAAATGTACTGCGAAATTTCATAGTAAAACTGTAAATTGATTGACAGTTTTAATGTGAACTTTCACAGTTTGGCTATAACGTTCTACTGAAAGATTTTGATGGTAATTTGGCCACTTCATGGTTGCACTGTCAAATTTCATAGTATACTTGTAAATTTGGTTGACTATGAAGTGACCATAAATTATTTCACAGTTCTACCATGGATTTTGATGGTAATTTGGCCACTTCGTGGTTCTACTGTCAAAGTTTACAGTACATTTTTACCTGGGATACCCTTAAAAATCACAATCAAGTAGTGTGCAGTCTAGCTGTAGAACTGAATTACAGTGCTGAACAGCTTAACTATTACTAAATTATACACACCAACGTTATATTACACCAACTTTAAGAGTCATAGTTAACAAGTTAAAATTTAGCCTAGCGTAATACATACTAAAATGTCTGGGTAGAGGGACAATGGAGACAGGAATGAAAATACATTTTAAGATTACAGATCCAATTTTAATTGTTTGAAATAGACTCGCATGCTGTCTTACAGCTTGATGAGAAAAACAGTTTTAAGGGATTGTATTGATTTACAGAGATTTATTGCAGTGTCTATTCTTCTGAAAAGGCAGAGTGGAACAAGGCATAAAGAAATCACTGTTAAGACTTTTTAATTCACGCAAAATATGATTTTGGGCAACTTCCAAAGCGTGTGTGTAACATACAAAAATTATGCTTATTTGAAAATAAAACTAGCACTAAATATGTTACATTCTTTTGCCTCTATAATTTTTTAGGAAAAAATTAATATTGGCAAATCGAAGCCATATCCATTACCAACGCTACACAAATACCGGTACAATGTACTGACACAAAAAAACTTTTTTAAACCTAAATCCTAAGGCTTTTGCACAATGCTGTTCATATCATAGACTTAATTGAAAGTACAGTCGATTCCGGTTAACTGGACCACCAGTTAATGGGACTAGCCACTTATTCAGACCAAATCCTAAAGTAATGAAACAAATTCTATTATATAAGTGTAATGTTAAAACGGTT
>JAUZSU010189082.1:0-12165 GCA_034780255.1 Parotocinclus maculicauda
CTAGGTTTGCTCAATTTGGGATTGGCCTTTTAAGATAATATAAGATTGTAAAGCTGCTTTGAGACAATGCTCCATTACAAAAAGTGTTATATAAACACATTTGACTTTGACTGATATATATATATATATATATATATATACGTGAACATATATATGTGAACATCTGAAGAAGTTCGTAAACAGGTGCTATATATATAACGTTTTGGTTAAAACAGGGAAGCACCTGTTTACGAACTACTTCAGATGTTCACAATCTTTTGGCTGTATAATCTATTTGTCAACATTTCACTAAAATGTATACACTTTACTTTCCAAAGCATTTTAAATTAATTTATTTCCAGTGATATCTTTGTCCTGGAAAACATCACACTGGGCCCAGAGCTTTCTGCTGGTCACTGCCTATAAGGTCGGCATACCCGGTGGACAAGGAATTAGCCAAAAATAGAGCATTATGTACATATTTGCTCACTGAGTCATAGCGAAGGGCAATATAACCAGTGTAGCCAATGTAGCCTATTGGCCTAAATGTTTGAGTGTTTTTGAAGTCTTTAACGCATGAGAAGTATTAAGTACAAAAAGGGGTCAAAGCAAATCAGTTGACTTCGCACCTTCAAAGTGATTCATTAAGCTTGAAAAGTGTACTTGGTTATGATGAAAGTAGGAGAAATCAGGTTTAATCTGATACACAATTTGCACAATAGCTATGGAGAGGGAAGCATACTTTCAACATTGAAGCTGGAATTTTGTGAGCTGTCAATATATTGAATTTAGCAATAAGTGATGGTAGCAAATGCAATAAAAACTTTTAAGCCTCCTCTACCATTTCTTTCATCATGACTACCTATTATCCACCAAATTTGTTTGGACCATTTGATGGACCATTCTCAGCACACCAGTGCCACTGTTCGATGGTGGTGCTATTATTAATGCAGCACCAATAGCTGTGTTTTTTTTTATTTACTGACCTTTTTATTAGATGCCTACCTTGTTGACACAGCTTGTGAGCATACAAATATACTATTTCATGCATATCTTGTCCCAATCTAGTCACTGTTGGGTGGCTATTGGCCTGATAATTGAGCAGTTCCTAATAAATTACCGCAAAAGAAGCCTAGCTTTGTCGTCACAATTTAAGCACCTTAACTAGGGGGGACAGCAGTGTTATTGTCATTTGCAAAGTGGAAAGAGATGGGTAGCGCAATCAAGCCTTGATGATGCTATACATCTCAATGACAGCACCCTTTATAGCAGCTAGAATGAAATATAAATCCAGCATAGACGGCCATAGGCACAGTCAATCTCTGCAGAACACTGCAGTTCTGTAATAGCACCTCCAAACAGTCTTTGTTAATACCATTTATTTGAAATCCAAGCCAATTACTGCATCTGCATAATCTAAAACTTTAGAACACGTAACGTACCATGGCATTTCTGTACTGCCAGGTAACAATGCAGTGTTGCCAGATCAGGGAAGACTAGAAATAATATACCATGCACCTTTCAGGTAGCTCACAAAAGCAATTTAGATAAAACGGATCTTCTGACTTCCAAACAGAGTTCAGCAAACTCATAACTCTTCTACTAAAAATAAAGGGGGTCACCGTTTGGTGGGATTTGTTTAATAATTGAGGACAGCTTTAGTGATTGACTTCAAGTGCACAGATGGTATTTTATTAGCCTAATGCTCAAAACCAGAGCAGAATAATTTACCAAATTTACATACTGCTCAAAAACTCCCAAGCACAGATTCATTTCAGACTTGCCTCTGAGGGATAAGCTCTGTACGGCAATAAACATTTGGGCAATTTTTTTATTTCCTCCTTCATAAATTTTGGATGTTTGATACTGATTTGTCAGCGGAGTTTTAGTTTAATTGTCTCTTTCAAATATGCTGTTGGCCCTGCAATGATGAGCTACAATCATAAAACAAAAGAAATGAAACAGTAGCTATATCCACTTTATCTTAATCTCTTACTTATACCTAAAGGGTTTTAGAAGTAAATATATAAACATGGTTTAGTTTACATTCAATTAGTGTTGCCAAATACAATTCAGGGGTGTTGAAAGAACATGAGAAAGTGATTTATGTCATTTGGGGAACGTATCATGTAGAAAATGTGAACCAATGACGAGTCACAAATGGCATGTGACTCACTATGCTGGAAAAACTGATTGGCTGATTGAATTGTGTCAAGAAAAGAGCATCATTGCAATCAATGAAATTTGATTAATTGCAACACAATATTTTAATCGTTTAACCAACCCCAATCGCAGGTCCAAGCCTGAAAATAATAAATAATGAAAAAATAATAAAATAATGAAAATAAATAAATAAATAGATAAATAAATAAAAGTGTAGGTAAATGACTCATTAAAACTAATATGTTGATTAAAACTGTAAAGAATAATCATTATAAATGACTAAATTAATAAATATACATAAAAAATAAATATATTAATATATAAAACCGTGCATATATTACAATGTCGGTTTACTTGTATCAAAAGTTGCTATAGATAAGGGCGTCTGCTAAATAGCATAAATGTAAATGTAAATATCTTTATTATGATTATTTTATTTTATATTATATTATTTATATTTATTTATTTATTGCCATAACTATTCATTTCCGCATTCTTTATTTCCATTTGTATTTATTTCTGCATTCATTTATTTCCTTCTCCTTATTCAATAATGAAGGGGCAGTCCATTAATGATGTCACAGTGTCTTAGCATTCCTATTGGTTGATTGATGTCAGATTCTATTGCACATCCTGCTTCATATGCGGTCACTTTGCTAACACCGAATGCTAATGGCTGCTTACAGGTAACACGTAGCCGGAGACTCTTGACTGACCAGGCAGAAAATGGAAGCGTGGATTTTACTCTTTCGCGTGGAGGCCGCAGCTAATAGTTTGTTGTTTAGTTTGTCCTTCTGACATTTTTGGGAGGTTAACCCCCTTGTATTAAGTAACTTTCAGGACATAGTTCATATTCTTTCCCTACTAAATTCAGATAGTGGCCAAACACTTGGACGCCCTGCTCACACACTACCCGTGGAAGCTCTACAAGCGCATTTATTGGCAGGCGTGTCTTCCATTAATTCTTAAGCCTGAACGTAAAAACCACGCCCCCTCATTATCATATAAGGAGAAGGAAATAGGGAATATATAAATAGGGAAATGAATGAATGCGAAAAATAAATAGTTATAGAAATAAATAAATTAGTAAATGAAAAGAAAAACAATATTAATACATAGACATTTCAGTAAAAGGTAAAATGTTAAGTAAAGGGCATTTAAGTAAAATGTTTTGTATATTAAAATATTTTTTTTTAATGTATATTCATTTATTTAGTCATTTATAATAATTTTTCTTTACAGTTTTATTGAGTTATTTATCTACATTAGTATTCACTATTTTTCTATTTTAGTTTGAAAGCTTTGGACATTTTCACCAACGCACAAGGCTTATTGTCGTATTTGGCTTTCCATAATATCACTCGCACTTTTTCTCACAGGCTAGCGTCTAGCCCATGCTTGTCCTCTTTGGCTTTCCATACTGCCCATGTGCGCTCTACAGTAGGAGGGGTTGCGTTGGTGCTGAGCTGAACAGCGCCTTTTGGTTCCTCCACCTGCAGTCGGGACACAGCTTCTCCAATTCTGAACTCCTCTATCCAAACTCCACCACCTGGAGGATTTACTCATTATTAGAGAGGAGCCGTTTTAGTCAGAGCAGAAGATGAGACACTTGCTTTTGACTCTGACCTGCGCTTTTCTGGTGGAAATCTCACTGGTAAGACTCTAAGAATGTCTGTTCTAACAAGTACGAGTGCTGATCAGCCACTTTAGGACTTTCAGTTTACAAAACAGTTTCCTGAAGAAGGACCTGTAGAGCTAGAGAATCTTGGGATGCTATAGTAGGTTCTGATGATTAAATTGCAGTGAGCGGGTGCGCGTGGATCTATGCGCTCTGTGGAGCTGCAGCATCCGGATGCGCATGGATGTGTCCTACACTTTTCTCTTCTCACATCTTCACTGCAGGGGAGAAGGATGCTGCTTCTTACTGTGGACGTAGAGTAGTGTGCACACTGAGATGGTTGACTGTGACTGGTTTTAAATCGGGATCCTAATTATTTTATGCACAATGGAATGGATTCTTTTCCATAATGGTTTATAATTGTAGGTTGTTGCAGTAATGAATGAGCATATGAGTTCAGTTCCATTCATTTAAACCGATGATCCAGCTGGAAATGTGGTTAGTTGCAGTTTTAAACTCCATTCTGTGTTCAATAGAAACCCAAGCTTATTACAGATCAAGCCTTTGATTTAGGAAGAATAACATTTGATTTAGAATAAATAACATTGTAGTGTGATGTGACATTTTATATGAATCAGAAACTGGGAAACAATGAGATAGCATACTGCATGGTTTCATAATTGCATATGCAGAAGGATTTTATTCTTAATTTATGTCAGATCAGCGAGTGACATCACCAAATATTAACGAACATGATTGTAAAGGAAGAGATCCCATTATAACAAGAGATGCCTGTCATGGTCTGGCATTTTGTCTGTTCTCTGTTTTTATGAGTTGGCAGTTTGATTTGACATGTTTAACTTAGAAGGCGAGAAGCCGGAGCTCATCACACTAAACCTTATTGAACCTGTTTATGACCTACTGTAAGATGATCCTCAGCTTACACATGCTTAGTTACCATCCTAGAATAAATACCTCAGTGGATTACCAGATGTTAGACTATAGCAGATCTCATTACTAAAACTGAATGTCTCATGCAGATTATTTTGCAAGCCAAGCGTTTATTATCTTAAATGAAAGATATAGAAAATATTTAGCCATTACCCCTTCCAAAATAGGAATGCATCTGTTCATGTATTCAATATTTAATCATTTTATAGTTATGTGTTTATCTTAGTTTGTTTTGCTCAGAATCAGTGGCTATTCATAACAGGAACAAGGTT
Source organism: Parotocinclus maculicauda (assembly GCA_034780255.1). Lineage (NCBI taxonomy): Eukaryota > Metazoa > Chordata > Actinopteri > Siluriformes > Loricariidae > Parotocinclus > Parotocinclus maculicauda. The sequence continues at coordinate 4,984 of JAUZSU010189082.1, forward strand.
ACATCAGTGCCAGTCAGACACTTTCACACCAAATTAGAGCGACCAGGTAACCTAATAAATGTCTTTGTAATGTAGGAGGAAACCCGCACAGACATGGGGATGACATGCAAACTCCAGAGTCCAAGGTCAGATACTGATTCCAATACCTGAACTCTGGGTATCAGCCAATACAGGCTACCGATCATAATATAGAGTCCCCTCCATAATTATCGGCTATATTGATAAGTTACGTTTATAAGTTTTGCTTAATACGTTTAAAAAACTCACCTATTGGTCTTAAGAGATCATCTATATAATTTTGACAAAAAATGAAAAAACTACAACCTTTCCTTAATGTAAATGTAGTCTAAGAAAAAAAAATCCCCCGCAAAATAATTATTTTTTGTGTTTTGAATAAAATAATTTTTTAAACCTCATGTGCTTCCATTATTTGCACCTGTTTTTAATTTTAATACTCTACTTTAATTTAAAACAACTCTTGTCTTCTCCTATAACCTCTTATAAGAATATAAGAGAATATAGTGGATGGAATTCCTTGTTACAGAATCTCTCCAGATCATCCACCTCTCTTGTGCACTCTCTCTCACTCACTCGATTACTCTACAGGATTTCTATATGGTTTAGCTCAAGGTTGTGAAAAGGCTTTGATAGAAGCTTGACTTTAGTTTTGGAGACTTAGTGACCCTAAGATCCTGCTTATGTCTTTAACTATCCAGTGATGATTAATGGGGATTTAAACTCTTCCCATTCTCCTCATTGCTTGTGGGTACAAAACAAACACTGATCCTCATTCAAGTTTGTCACTGTTCCAGTTGACTTTAATTATTTTTTTAACCGTAGATATAGAAATATAGAGTAGCTACACTGATCACAAACATTAAGACCCATTTCATTAAAGGGAATTTCATTTTGAAATAGCCCCTAATTTTTGTGAGCATTTTTATAGCTATTAAAGTTAACACAACGTTCTTTTGTTTATAGGCCATGGGTTGTTGGTTGAAAGTACCCAGACATTCTGATCAACTTAACTGTAAAATACAAATGTAAAAATGCTTCAGTTACATTTTGTCTCTGAGAAATTCAAGGCATGAGAATAATTGTTGCACATGTGGTTTGGTTAAAAATCATTATTTGTCGTCAAGGATTTTTAGACTAAATGTGCTGCAGTTTTCACTTTTTCAGTCTGAGATGAAAAGAATTTACCAAACGTTTCTTATAACTTAAACGTTACCTATGTGTCCGTAAATAAAGTAACTAAAAGTGTTTTTTTTAACTATGGTAAGAAACTGGAGGACCCATACCTTCCCCAACCACCTGAGCCACCCCCATTAATAATCCAGTAGGATTTAATGATCCAGTAGAGACTATGAGTTTAATTAACAGACAGTGCGATTTTGTAGGGAGATTCATCATTGGATTTGCAAACAAATTTCATTGATGCATTTTAATGGTATTTCTTAAAATAACAAGCTTCAGCATTTTAGTTTTGCAAAACTCATGAACAACCAAACAAACCAAAGTCTTCAGATTGCCAAATAGGTTAGCCAGTATGTAGTAACCCACTTTCTTTGTCAGCCAGGACAATCCAACCCATTTTCACTTGTTTAACAATGTGGGCTGCCTCAAATTAGGCCCATACTTTACAAATCTTTAAAAAATCATATGCATTCATAGGTATTTCTCTGTCTGTAAAGCCACCATGGTCTCTCCTCACTTTGTTTCAGTCTTTCATCCAGACCCCGGGGGTGTGTTATGGCACGGCGGAGCAAACGGTTAGCACTGTCGCCTCACAGCTTCAGATTAATGCTGGCCTTAGACTCTGCCTGTGTGGAATTAGACTGTCCTCCCCATGTTTACCTGCGGTATACTCCTGGTACTCGGGTTTCCTCTCACATTAGGTTAATTGTTTGCTCTGAGCCAGTATGAATGTGTCTGACTTGTATCAATGTTACCTTGCTCGTGTAGCCGTTGATGCTGAAGTCACGTTTACTAAAACACATACAGTATACAAATAAACAAAACATGCAGCCAGAGAAATCTGTCCAAATCATGATTCTTCTTCACCTCCTTGTCCTTATTGTTATGTATCTGAGACATTCACTACACATTAATATAAACAACAACAATATGCTAGAAATCACTAACATTTTTTCAAGTCAGATTGACAGCATGACTTGGTTCAACTAGTATTATTTAGCAGTACGTCCAAAAATCGCAGTTGGTCCATTTTACCTGCAGTGTGAACAAAACTAATTTAGAGTTTAAGCTTATATTTAGGGTTCGATACTAACCTGTTTTACCTGCTAAAAAACACCCATTCTGTTGGTTACTGGTGGCGTGGTGCTGCGTAGAGTTAGACTTAAGGTTAGGTTGAAAGTTAACATACTTTAGACCAAATTATATTATATGAAGTGCAATGATTCCAGTAAAGCATGCCATCATTGTTATGAGTTGTTTTTTGGAAATTATACAATCAGCAAAATATTATGGACAGTATGGAAAAGACAAAAATAAAAACCCTGCAGTGTTTATTACATTTACTCAGACTTTTAGTTCATTGCCGACAGTATAAATCTGAGATATTTCATATTTTGTCTCATAAATTTCATTTAATTTATTAATTTATTTCTTTCTGCATTTTAAATCTGTACCAAAGCTTATGGTTGTAGAATGAGATGGACCAGCGAGCATGTGTTAAGGGCTTTATTGTTATTTTTTTCTTTGCACAGGGTTCTGGAGGTCTGACTGCAGATGCCTGTAAACCCGGATTCTCCCAGAACTTCTATACCGTCTTCATCCCCCGAGAGATGCTGCGTGGCCAGAGCATTCTCAAAGGTAAGAGCCTACAGTGCGTTTTTTGAGTCAGCCCTAGATGTGGGTAGGTGTTTATTTTTTTCGTTACAAGTGTTTTGGATGTTTTTTTTTACCTCACATTTACTCTTTCTTCCTTGACTGTGATCTACTCACAGATACTGGCAAATCATGTTCTCTGCTTGCTGTGGACACAGTGGTGCATGGAAGCTTTTTAGAATTTGTAATGTTTCTGCATAAATATGACCTCAAACATGACTGGATATTCACACACGTCCTGAAAGTGCATACAGAGTGAAAGTTTAAAAAATGATACTTGGTATTGATTTATTGAGGAAAACAGTATGTAGCAAAAGTATGTGAACTCTTGCTTTTAGTACTTGGTGTCACCCACTTGGACAGCAATAACTTAAAAGAGTATTCGCCCATTCCTCCATGCAGAACTCTGGAATATTGGTTGGTTTCCTTACGTGAACTGCTTGCACCACCATGTTTTACAAATGGGATAATATTCTTATGCTTTAATGCAGCGTTTTTCTTTTTATAGAAAAAATGCTTCTTATTTAAACCAAAAAAACTCATTTTGTTGTAATCTGTCCACAAATATTTTTCAAGTTGCTTTCTGGATTGGATTGTCCATGTGCCACATGATGCGCAGCAGTGTTTTTTGGAAAGCAATTGCTTTCTCCTTGCAGTTCTCATGAACTCATGACTCATAAATATGAACATTATCCAAGAAAAAGAAACCTTTATTTGCTATGAAGTTACGCTGGGTTCTTTTGTGACCTCTGAGACTATTGCATGTCTGTCTCTTGGAGAGATCTTTTTTGGTCGACTGAGTAACAACCTTTTCTAGGATGGACGGCTCTTTTTCTGTATCCCTTGAAAGTTTCTATTTTTGCCCAATGATACACTTTCAAAAACTTGTATAGATCAGACTCCGATCCTTGTTCTTTATATACTCACACCCACTTGTGTGTCACCCTGTTGATGTAAAACACTGACTCTGATTTCACATTCAAATACGATACGATTACATCATGATACACTTCGATGAGATGCACATTGCAATGCAGCACGTTTTAAATAAAAATGGCTAAAGTACGGGATAATATATGAATATCACTAAAAAGAAATCTGTCGCTAGTGATGAATTTAGTCTCCGAGCACATGTATTGTGTGAAATGTTGTGTATAATGAAAATGTCCTCAAATATTGCGATATAACATTTTTATCACCCAGACCTATACATTTTCACCTCATGTAAAATGCGTTCTTATTTTTTAAAAACGACTTTGATATTTTGAGCTGAATATTGTGAAACAAATATTGCGATATATTGCTATATCCATTTTGTTTTTAGCACAGCCCTAATGCAGAGAAACAGAAAATTCTACACCCCTGCAAGTTTGCGTAAATAGAGCTGCTTTTGTTGTGGACAAATTCACTGGTGATGATTCCGCATATGGCTTTTGTGACTGTTTTAGAGCACGGAATCATTTTTATTGCTAGATGATTAACTGAGTCTGCACTATATACGGCTGCCACACCTACTGATTACAATTACCACTCCTCTAATTTTGCTTTTATTGAATTATCAGGCCAAACAAATCTCTCTTAAAGGCCTAATCTACATTAAATGAGCATTTGAGCAGCAAGGCTGTGTATAGTCAGTCAAATTAAATCTTCGCTTCATCTCCCGCTGTGTATATTTGCTGCCGAATCCTCTTTCTCCACCCCTTGCTCTCTCGTTCCCCGAGTGTAATACAGTCACTCTTTTCTTCTGCCTGCTTTTTAACTAACATACTTACCTTTCATTTATTCTCCAAGTATCTTTTCAGTCATGTTTCTTTTGTGTGCTGCTGCTGGATTATACTATACTGCTCACAAAAATGTGAAATTTTGAAATATCCCCAAATGAAATATCTCGTCATTTTCCGAGCAGTGTAGAAAGAGAATTACAGTGACATGTGCAGTACAGTGCAGTCTCATTGCATTATCTACATTGTGTTGGAAGGAGTTTAAAAATGTGATTTATTTTTAGTTTTACCACTGACATCAAAATCTTTACAAGCAATGTTCGGGCTTTGTGCCATTCAAGTAGTAATTTACTGAGATTCACAATGTTGAGTGTATTATTACACAGTGTAACAAGCCATCTTGTATGCAGCTGATTTTATGGCAATTACACATCAAACACTTGACTTTCTGTGTCTACTTAAAGGTACATTCTCAGGGAGATTCAGGTCATTGGCTCACAATTTTGTCTTCAGAAGCTCATCCTGCTGTCTTTTCACTGACATAATGGTGTAAATCAGGCACCTCTAAAGGAATCAGCAAGTCATTCTCTATAATGTATTCACTCAAGTTATCTTGGTAAATTACCAGGTCTTGTCACGTAATTGTCACGTCAGCCTTTTCTGCTGTTTACTTTCTGTGTTGTTCTTTCTATGAACACAGATTTATACCCAGGTAAAGTGAGTGTGTAAAAGATATTAAAATGGGATTGTCCTAGTTTACTTTACATTTTAAATAAGACGGCATTTTGAGTTTTGTCCATCTTAACTTTTCAGGCAATATTAAACACTGGATTACTATGGCCTTCTTACTACAGTACAAATACTGTGGCTATTTATAATATACACCTTGCTCATACTGGTTTAGGTACCTTTGTGCTTTCAGAAATACATGTTCTATTGCATATAGGCAAAGATTAAAAAGGATTCAACAACTTTGCTGTAGATTTGTCAGCTGTACGTACATGATGTGGATCTCCCATTTCATAACATCCCAAAGGTTGTTCTATTGGATTGAGGTCTGGTGACTGTGGAGGCTATTTGAAGTCATGTTGTCATGTTAAGGAGCGATTTAAGCAATTATCGCTGAGCTGAGCGATTCAGGGTTAATATCTTTGCAGAATGTCTCCAGCAGTGGCACAAAACCTTGTGCTCTTTAGTCCAGAGTCTTGGTTTAAGGGTTAATGAGTTCTCTGATGTTACTGTGGGCACTATTGATTCTGGTTCAATCCTACTGCTGGGTATATGTTCCACTAAATAAATGAGGAAATAATGAGGACATTGGGTTGCCTTTGAGCCTTCTGAATAACAAATAATCAATTATGTTTTGACTAGGAAACCAAGACACATTAGAGGTAAATAAGAGGTATTTCCTGACACAGCAGCCACTGCTGATCACTGTTATTATTTTTACTCTAAGATTGTCCAATGTTCAGTCTACAGCTGCACTGTAGACCAGGCCTCTCTGGGTTTTGATTCAATTTTAGAGTAGCTCATCTGGGGAAAAGATTATGTATTTTGGGAAACAGTTGCAATAAGGGATGGGGATTGTCTGATAATGACGGTACTGTATAACCCAAAATGATGACAGTGGAAATAAATGGACCAGGTGGAGTTTTAGCAAGGAAACAGGCTGCAACCTGTGAGAAAGTGCAGCTAAGGACAAATTGTCTGCTGTTCTACCTGCTTTCTTCTGCTTCCTGTATGAAAAGCCTTTTTTTCAATTCAGCTTCCTCTTAAAAAATTACTTTCTGTCCTGTTGTAACCATGGAAACAGGAACGCTAAATACAGATTTGCGCTAGTAGGCTACGTATAGAAGAATATGAATTTTTAAATATTAATTATCGCACCTTCTAAAGGTCTTTACACACATGCTTTCTAACGTTACTAATTATATCCAGGCTTGTTGGTTACTATTAAATAAGCCTGCTAACTTAAATACTATTAAATAAACTTACCAAGAATATTATCATGTATATTAAGTGTCAGATATGGAAAGGTCTTTTAACCTATTGACTAGCTAATTTTCAGGACTATTGTTTATGTAATTACTGTTAAAATACATATGTCAATATTAAATCTATTATGATCTACTTTGCAGGACTTAAAGTATTTTTTATCTTGCTTTTAACAATGCTTCTTAACAAGTTCTACAGTACAAGCTTGACCCAAATCAGCATTCAGGTGCATGCTATTACATCGGGTGTGAGTTACACACATGGTTCAGGGAATTTGCTGCAGTTTTCTTCATCATTCACTCAGAAACCTCATGTTCCTTAAAACATGTGCTATAATCATGTAACATATAGAAGTGCTAACCATATACAAGCTATGTGTGACCATGATTTAGTGCTGGCACTCACCGGGGAGGGGTAAAAAAGGACATTCTATTTTACAAGGATGGAACATTAAAGCTGGAGAGAGAGAGGAGAGAGACAGACAGACTGAGAGAGAGCGAGAGAGAGAGAGAAAGAGAGAGAGAAAGAGAGGGAGAGAGAGAGAAAGAGAGAGAGAGAGAGAGAGAGAGAGAGAGAGAGAGAGAGAGAGAGAGAAATAAAAAGACCATAACACAGT